>JAVTVY010014437.1:0-68147 GCA_036873755.1 Hanleya hanleyi
GAACGAAAATAACATTCTCCAGGTCATGGGCATTTTCGTCACACTACCCACGCCTTCGAAAACACGACGCCCTCGTCGTGGAGCTCGGCACAGCTACCAATCACCGGTGAGTAGAACGAACACGCAGTCTTTTATCCGAATGGGTAGATAGTCCACAGTATAATAACAAAGGATTCAATACGGTAGAATTACGTCAGACGTTCCTCCCAGCGGTCTGCTGGGTCGTCACTGAAGGAGGAGACATCAGGTCCCTGCTTCACAGCACTGACCAAACACTGCCGAATTACATTAATCCCGATAACGCGCGGGGCGTCTAATCTCTCGACCTCGGGTCGTCCACCGCCGTTCTGTCTCGGCCTCGGCCGGGGGTAAAGCTTCCATCTCGAGATCCAATGGTGATGCAGACTGCAAATCAACCTCGAAATCGGCAAATCTCCGTGGTCGCCGTATCTCACGCCCGCCCCGGGTCAATCGAGGTCGCCGGTCAACAGTCGGCGTTCTGACGACAGTCGATGGTTCCATGGGGTAAGGAAAGATAGCCCCATGTCCGACACTATCATCTGATTCTACATCTCCCTCGTCGCCAGACGTTTCTTCTGACTCACTGGTGGACATCTCACGAGCATAGAAAGGCTTCAGTTTGTCATGGTGAACAACCCGGAGACCTCCGTCCTCATCTGCAATGCGGTAGGTCACGTCCGTGAGAGCTTCCTTTATCACGTATGGTCCTGCCCAGCGGTCTCGTAGTTTTCGATTCTCTCCACGTCTTGGAGCAGAAATGTACAGGTAAACCTGATCTCCAGGTTTGTACTTTTGCGGAAAGGCCTTGCTATCATATACCCTCTTCTGGCGCCGCAGGCTCTTCCCAGTCACTTCTCGGGCGTTACGATGAATCTCGTCCATCTCATCCCGTAGTTCTCCTACCCACTCCGTAGGTTCCACTTGCTGACGTGGAGGGGCTCCCAGTACCAAGTGAGACGGCAGAGAGACTTCTCTCCCGAACACCATCATATTCGGCGAGAACCCTGTCGTCTCATGGGCTGTAGCACGATAGGACATCACTACAAGCGGTATATGCAAGTCCCAGTCGCTTGGATGACGGTCAACACTGGCATGTAGCATTTGGGCTAATGTTCTGTTGAACCGCTCAATCATGCCATTTGATTGGGGGTGGTATGGCGTCGTCCTTGTCTTCCTCATCCCCAAAATTCGGCACATCCCTTTGAAAACTCGGCTCTCAAACTGGCGGCCTTGGTCTGAATGGATCGCCATCGGAACACCGAACTTGGTCACATAGTGTTCCACCACAGCCTGTGCAACAGTAGGAGCTTGGGCATGGCAACGGCTTCGACCCAACGGGTAAAATAGTCTCCGATGACCGCAATATACTGGTTTCCACTGCCCGTCTCTGGCATTGGCCCAAGGATGTCAACTGCAATCCTCTCTCCCGGACAACCAGTCATCTGTCCACTGTGTGGTCCTCGCGGTTTGCGTCCAGCCTGCTTTCTTCTGTTACATACATCGCAGCTTCGGCACCATTGGCGTATGTCCGTCTGCAGGCCAGGCCAGGTATAGGCCTGCCTCACCTTCGCTAAAGTCTTCTTTACTCCGAGATGTCCACCGGTGGGACCGTCGTGGCACTCTCTTAACACTTTACGGCGCAAGGAACGAGGTACTACCAGCAGTCGTCGCTTGACCTTACCACGGTCATCCACCCAACGCCTAACCAACAGCGAATCGCAAATCTCCAACATATCGAAGGCACCCCACAGGCTCTTCGTGACGAGTCCGTACGGACTGACGTCTTCTCGGTTTGGTCGCCTACCTTGCCGCACCCTGTCGAGAACAGGTTGTAGGTCGGGATCTTCGGCCTGGGCTCGGCCGAACCCTTCGGTTGGCGACACCATCTCAATCACACGGGCGGCTGCCTGAACGTCATCGCTGCTTGATCGACCACACTGTTTGCATGGGATACGACTCAGTGCGTCGGCGTTACCATGTTTCCGACCCGGACGATGCTCGATGTTGAAATCGTAGACGCCAAGGGCCTGGATCCAACGGGCCAGCTGTCCCTCCGGTTCCTTGAACCGCATGAGCCATCGCAGCGAGCCGTGATCGGTGCGAAGCAGGAACTTCCGCCCAAACAGGTAGTGTCGAAAACATTTGACGAAATGCACAACAGCCAGCAGTTCTCTTCTCGTCACACAGTAGGCTCGTTCGGCCTTCGACAACACGCGGCTGGCGTATGCCACGACCTTCTCTTCTCCATCTATCATCTGTGACAAAACGGCCCCTATGCCATAGTTAGTCGCGTCCGTGTCCAAAATGAAAGGGAGCTTAAAGTCTGGCATAGCAAGCACAGGCGCGGTTGTCAGCTTGTCTTTCAGGGTGTCGAAGGCTTGCTGCGCTGTGTTGTCCCATATGAAGACTGTCTTCTTTTCAGTTAACGTATGCAGCGGCGCTGCAATGGTGGCAAACTCCCGGATGAAACGTCGATAGTAGCTGCAGAGACCCAGGAAGCTCCGAACCTCGGTCTGCGAAACGGGTGGAGGCCAGTCTCGCACAGCACGGATCTTCTGTGGGTCAGTTCCAATCCCATTCTGCGATACTACATGGCCTAGATAAAGGACTTGTCGTGCCCCTATGACGCACTTGGACGGCTTGAGCTTAAGACCATGATGTTTTAACCTCTCGAAGACCCCATCAAGACGCTGAATCATCTCGTCAAACGTTCGTCCAAAAACGATGATATCGTCAAGGTAGACGAGACACGTATCATAATGGAGTCCTGCTAGGATGGCTTCCATTAGACGCTCAAAGGTCCCGGGCGCATTGCAGAGCCCGAACGGCATAACACGGAACTGGTACAGACCTTTCCTGGTTGCAAAGGCTGTCTTGCATCTATCTTCGGGGGACACTTCGACTTGCCAGTACCCTGACATTAAGTCAAGGGTACTCCACCAACTTGCACCTGCTAAAGAATCCAGAGAGTCGTCGATCCTCGGCAACGGGTAAGCATCCTTCTCTGTGATCTTGTTCAAAGCACGGTAGTCAACGCAGAAGCGCATTTTCCCGTCCTTCTTTTTCACCAGAACTACCGGCGCTGACCACGGTCCACTGGATGGCTCGACCACACCCCGTTGTAACATGTCTTCAACTTGCTCATCGATCATTTCACGGGCGTGAATCGGCGGTCGCCTCGGGGGAATGCGGATGGGTGGTGCACTTCCAGTCTTTATGTGATGTTGTACCATCGTCGTTCGACCTAGATCAGTATCGTCCTTAGCGAACAGGTCAGTATATCGGGTGACCAAATCTTCTACAGCCAGGGCTTGGTCTGTCTCTAGGCCTTCGCTGGATCGTCGAACCAGATCTGTAAGGTGGTCTGGACATGCGCTGGTCGGCACGGCGGGCCTCTGTCTACTAGGTTTCGCACGGCTCGGCTTCGACGCTTCGGCCGCCCTCGAAACTTGGTCTTCCACTACTTCTACTTCACCCATACGGCCGCAGAGCGTCCCGGCCTGCACTACAGTCGGATCTGAGGACAAGTTGAGGAACCTCAGGGTGACTTCGCAGTCACGGTCGACCTCGGTGAGGACCCTGGCCACCATGGCTCCCGTCTTCTGGGTAAACTCCGGTTCGTTTTCGATCATCCCTACCTCGCCTGGTAGGCCACCACGGACTTTTCCTGTTACAACGGCTTCGGCTCCAGCAGGAATAGTCACAGTCTCGGTCACGGCTACACGGTAACAGCCTGCGCTCCCCACGACCTCGCATTGGATGTAGCGGCCACCATACTTGACCCTGTGGCGCTCCGTGTCGATCTTGGTACAGTGGGTGCTGAGGAAGTCGTACCCTAGAAGCGCGTCCACTGTTAGATCTCCGACTATCATCTTCTGTGTTCGTGTGGTACCGTCTATAGTGATTTTAAAATCAGCTTCACCTTTCAAGGGCATCAGCGTACCGTCAGCCATACGAATACTAGCGTAAGATGGGCTACTCAAGGCTGGTCTGAGCCGCGGACTCAGCTGATGGTATACTTTCTCGCTCAGGAGGGAAATCGACGCCCCCGTGTCAACACAACACCACATCTTCACTGGCCCGATCTTGGCAGGCAAATAGAGTCCAGCTTCCCCGGAAGTATTAACTTTGGGAGGATTCTTGGGCGATCTCGGCGGCTTAGAGTCATCTGTTCTGGACACATCTGGACAGTCCGCCCGGTAATGACCCTTTCTGCCGCACGACCAGCAAGCATTACTTCGTTCCCGATTCCCATACGTCCGTTGTTGACATCTGGTGTATCTTTGTGGTTGTCGCCGTGGTTGAGGCTGAGACTTTCGCATTATTTCTTCCATCAATTCTTTGATCTGTTTTCTCAGGCGAGCTTCGGATTCTTCGTCATCCTCGGAGGTTGCAGCTATTCCCTCATCTTTACTAGGAACCGTGGACTTCGCGGTTGCCCAAGTCTTACGGCGTTGCGAGGACTTGATTGCTTCTACTTCTACAGCAGAGTATACAGCTGCATCTAAGGTCTTCGGCCGCGTCTGCCATACAAGAAATCTAAGCTCGTCCCCAATAGCCTCCAAAAACTGATCCTTTGCCAAGGTATCCTGTACGTCATCTCCGGCCTCGGGATAAGCCTGTTGTGCAAGCCGAATTAATGCCTGAGCTAGGCCCGGAAGATCTTCTGACTTCTCTCGGTATCTGGATTTTAACTGCGTTTTGTACAAATCTAGTTGATTCGGCGGGGCAAACCGCTTCTCCAAGGCATCCCTCAATCGTTCATAGTCAGCACTTCCTGGTTCTGATTTCAAGCTGCCTAAAAGCTGCTGGGCAGATCCTCGGAGGGCGACGGCCAGATATTGACCCCGTTGTGAGTATGTCCATCCGTTGATAGCAGCACAGTGGTCGAAATGGGAGAGATAATCCCGTAATGGCGTTGTCCCATCATAGGTAGCTGCCTTTGCCGCCGTCAACATCGGTCGCCTCACCTCAATAGCAGGGGTTGAGGTTTGTAATGGCTGCCTCCAGCTCATGGGATCATCTCGTCCTCTCCTCGGCGGCGGCGGCGTCTGATCGCAACCCTGCTGCGACCCGGACATACATTCGGTTCGGCGGCAATCATCAACCATTTCGGCAGTTCCACAACCCGCATTCAGCTCTGCGGCGTCGTTTTCAGTGTCCGGTCGTCTGATCGCCTCTCTTTCCTGAATCTGACTGGCATTGATTCTGGACATCTGGATCGCTATCACCAATACAGTCCTGGCCATAGACCCCATGGTTTGTCGTAGCTCGGCAATCTCTTCCATCATCTGTACTGTCGAATCGTCGTCACGGTGTTCGCATCGGCCCCCGAGACCGTGGTTATCAGAACCACAGTCTTTAGGGGCTCGATAACTTCCGTTCTCGTCAGGCAACGTCTGCCACGCAGGTATCGGCGACAGGTCAGCTGGGGGAGCCGACAGCACTGTGTCCAGCTCTACTGTGGACAGGTCCAGCAAATCCACACTCGTCGGTGCCTCAAACGCTGATCGTCCGGTCCCCACTCCTCGTCGTGACTCTTCTCGGTCTCTCGGAGTTGGCGTTGTGGACAGCTGCCGCTGGCTTCTCGTCCTCCCTGACTGCCAATCGCTGTCCGCTGGACGTAGTTCGGCGCCGACATCTCCAATAGTCGTCATGCTTGGTTTTGTTATTTCTTTCCAGCGTGGTCCCTTCTCCCTCGGTTTCCCGGTGTTGGCCATCCCACCGCTGCCACCAGTTGTGACGTTCGAGCGGTCAGAAAACGTCTATCTTTGCGGTGTACACGAGACTTGAGGCGGCCTGGTCTCAGGCCCCTGTGACAAATTGTCAGGCTGATGTAAACGCAGTCTCGTATGACTGGAATTGGCCAACGAGGAAGGTCCGATTCAACCTGTCACCTTGTCTGGATCGAGGAGGTAGGATGGGAGGGACCTGTAGAAACAACCAAGGCAATAATAAAGTAATAATATTGTATTCTGCAATGTACACAGCTCTGTACGCGCACAATACCTGTAATAAAGATCCCTACTCTAGAGGTAGTTATCGTTAAGTGTTATCTTTATCTTAAAGAGAAAGACTAATAATATACAATATATACAAGAGACCCTATCTATGACGCGTCACGGCCCAGTCTCGTCCATACTGGCTCTCGTCGTGGTATGGTACGGCGTCTCTGGTTCCTCTCCGGTCGTAGGCGTAGCCCCGGAGTGTATGGAACGTCTACCGTGTCTAAGGTTACACGGCCCAGTTCATCTAAGCGTTATTAGTCGTCTCTGGAATCCTCTCCGTATCACTGCCTCTCCTAGCAGTAGCCCTTCGGCGGCGTCGGTCCGTACAGCACACCACAGCGTCTTCGGCGGCAGCCCCTTTCGGCTCGGCAGACCTCACGTCTTCGGCGCCGAATTCGGCCCGACCCCTTTCGGCTCGGCACTTCTCTGCTATCGGCGGCCCGAATTCGGCGACCCGTCTTCGGCCCGGCAGACTTCTCGTCTTCGGCTCGGCCCGATTTCGGCGACCCGTCTTCGGCTCGGCAAACTTCTCGTCTTCGGCTCGGCCCGAATTCGGCGACCCGACTTCGGCTCGGCAAACTTCTCGTCTTCGGCTCGGCCCGATTTCGGCGACCCGACTTCGGCCCTCACGGCGTTGACCCAAGGACGAGTTAATAGGCTCAGATTGTCTGCATATATATGTGGTAATAATACCCTGGTCTCGGAGGTGTATTATTACCTTACAATGTAATGTAAATTAATATCAATGATTTGTAATAGAATTCAAAGACTTGCGGCAAAGCATAATTCGAGCCCTGCGGCAGTGTAAATATGTACAATGGATGTAAGCTTGTGTTATCAGTTACTCCTAGCCGAGGCCTGTGAATAACTAGTGTAGATGATTGTGATTAGATCTATTCCGTCCCTAAGGCCGACGATCTTGTATGTAAGCAAGTATGTGTTATTGATCGCATCTAGCCGAAGCCTGTATACGACCAATAGGAGTAAGGTGGGTGAGTGAATTAGACGTACGCAATTCTCGGTCGTAACCTCGAACGCTAGTCTGTGTTGAAGTGCGAGCTAGTGTGAGCTGTATGTGCAGATCTCGTCCCGAAGGCCGATGATCTGGTATCTGTGTGTGAGTAAGTATTTGTAATCATGTAAAATACATAGCCAACGCTAGCGGTGATAATTTGCTATTAACCGAGGACTGCGGCAAAGTACTTCGGCCCGGTGCTCAGGTAGAGGACTACACTGAACCTGTTCCTATGTACGAATACCACTGGCTAATAAACAGTTAACCACCTATTGCCGAAGCAAAACGTTAGCCGCGGACAAAATACCAGACTTTAATGTTCAATACATACTGAATGGCATTTGTATGAAAATAGGCTGCAGGTGTGGGATATTTGGTGCTCTGTATTCCCCGTTGATGGACATCTCGTCTTCAGATACTGTGCGTGTTAGTATCTTATCCCCGTCGGCTTTCCAACCCTTCGGCGGATGGTTCGGCGCTGTTTCGGCAGTCAATTCGGCACTTTCGGCACTTTCGGCGCTTTCGGCGCATTTGCGGCGATCCTGTCTCTGTGCTCTTCCGCACGATGTGCACCCGCCGATCGTCTGGGACAGAATGCCGAACGTCCATTTCTCTGCGTCTTATATAGGCTCTGGCTCCCATAATCCTTTGCGCGCCCAAACATGGCAGCCCCCATAAAACGAAAGTATAGACTCTGGCGGTGTTGGATTTCGTGTCAGATCAGCAGAGTTCGACTTCTCTCGCCCGGTTTCGATGCAAGATGCGTGTCAGGGATATTTACACGTCACTCGCTGAAAGTTTCAGCGCACAGTTAATACAGGTAAGTCGAATATCCACCATTATCGGTCCATTCACAATGCTATTTACACTGTCAGCATTAGAACGAAAATAACATTCTCCAGGTCATGGGCATTTTCGTCACACTCTCATCATTTTAGTGACGAGAGAGAAAGAAAGAATTAAGATTTAACGTCGCGTTCAAGAAATATTTCAGCTATATAGCGGCGATCAAGCAAAATTTCAAAACAAGTATTCAAGTTACTAACTCAGTAAAACTGATGCACTAAAACAGGTACAAACATTACAACTTGTACAACAAACCGATCTCTCTCAAATAATCTAAAATACAATCTTCTTTTCCTGGGCTATAAAGATCTTCCAGCGTAGCAGCTCGATAAAAAGTATCTCTTACTATCTTAAAATGTATGTAGTCTACGAGAATATGTTTCACCGTGAGATTTTCAAGGCATGGAAAACACCTTGGGACCGGCTCTTTTTTGGTAAATATTCGTGAATTAATCGTGTATGACCGATCCCACATCGTCTAATCATGGCCTGATCGAAACGTTTCTGGCTGTTCAGATGAGTATAACCAACAGTTTTTGTTTAACTCGGGAAGTTTGTTATTATCCCCAATGATTGAAACAGCTTTCTTACATAAGCACAGATAGATGGTCTGAAATTGCTGTATGGGATTCCAACAGGATCAACCTATTCATCCAGAGCTGCCTTAGCCATTTTATAAGCTTCAGTGTTGCCTTCAATGTCAACGTGACTAGGCACCCAACAAAACAATATCGATCTGTTGATCAAATCTAATGTCATATAATTGTAGAATTTTCAAGACGGTGGGATGAGTTGAATTTCCATTTTTAATCGCTTGAAGGCATGATAGTGAATCTGAGAATATGACATTTTTTCCTTCTAGTGGACCCAATACCTTCTGAAGCTGATAATAGAGCTTTTGCTTCTGCAGTGAATATGTAACTTTTACATGGGAGACGATATGGTTTAGTTTTGGAACTAAAGACAATAGCACACTATACTATCTCAACATCTTTAGAACCAACTGTATAACTAGCTTGATGTGATCTGTATTTCCCTCTCAGTAGAGAGAGAGAGAGAATTAAGGTTTAACGTCGTATTCAGCAATATTTCAGCTATATAGCAACGATCAAACAAAATTCTAAGTATTTAATTCAACAACCCAGTAAACTAAAGAGTTAAATCAGGTACAAACATTAAAATTTGTACAACAAACCAATCGCTCTCAAATAATCTAAAATACAACCCTCTTTTACTCGGCTGAGTTGTTGCCCGATAAAAAGTATCTCTTACAATCTTAAAATCTATGCAGTCTATGAGAATATGTTTCACCGTGAGATCTTCTACACCTTGGAACCGGCTCCTGTGTTAGTAAATATTCGTGAGTTAATCGTGTATGACCGATCCTACATCGTCTGATCATGGCATGATCGAAACGTTTCTGACTGTTCAGATGCGTATAACCAACAGTTTTTTGAACCCGTGAAGTTTGTTATTATCCATAGTATCCAATAAAGATTGAAAGAGCTTTCTTACATAAGATCAGCTTCAGTATTGCCTTTTATGTCAACGTGATTAGGCACCCAACAAAACACAATATCTATCTGTTGATCAAATCTAGTGTCATATAATTTTAGAGTTTTCAAGATGGTGGGATGAGTTGAATTTCCACTTCTAATCCCATGATAGTGAATCTGAGAAAATGACGTTTTTTCGTCTAGTGGACCGCATACCTTCTAAAGCTGATAATAGATATTTTGCCTCTGCAGTGAATATGGAACTTTTAACTGGTAGATGATAGGATTAGTTTTGGAACTAAAGGTACATGTAGTAGCACATGCTACTCTCTCACCATTTTTTAGAACCATCTGTGTAAATAGCATTTTGTGATCTGTATTTCTCTCTCATAAGACCAAATTATTGTGCATACACGAGCCGGTTCGGGTCTGTCTTCGCCAAAATATCTACTTCTGGTTTGGCTAACTGCCACGGTGGAGTTGGCAAGAGCTCATCAGTTAAAATTTGACTAACTTCATTACCAGCTGCTACAATGTGAGGTATCATACGGATTCCAAAAGGTGGAATAATCGAGGGTTTCTTTAAATAGAAATCTGCGTACTGCGGGTTGAAAACACAGTTATATGCAGGATTTCAGTTGTTCGATGGAAATTTTGTGATATATTGCAGCGATAGATTAATTCTTCGAAGTTCTGAAGGAAATTGATCTGCTTCGACATAAAACACAGTTATATGCAGGATTTCAGTTGTTCGATGGAAATTTTGTGATATATTGCAGCGATAGATTAATTCTTCGAAGTTCTGAAGGAAATTGATCTGCTTCGACATACAAGCTTTCTTTAGGTGATGTTCTGAACACAGAGAGGCAAATTCTTAATCCTTGATGCAGAATAGGATCGAGCTTTGCAAAGTTTGACTTGCTTGCATCATTGTAACAACTAGAATCATAATCGAGTTTGTACCGAACGACTGATCGATATAAATGGAGAAGAGATTGCTGATCTCCTCTCCACTTATAGCTGGCATCTACCTTTAGCATATATAAAGCTTTCGTGCATTTGGCTTTCAAGCAGTTTGTATGCGATTTGAATGTTAGTCGTTGGGCAAACAATATGCCTAGGAATTTGACCTCTTTTCCCACTTTGATTTCAGTTCCATCTAATGCAAATACTGGATCTTTGTGGTGTACGGCGCATCACGTTGGGCACACCGGTTCTCGTCAGATCACCGAAGTTAAGCAGCGTTGAGCTCGGTCAATACTTGGATGGGTGACCGGGTGCTGTACTGGCTGGGCTGATCAGTGTCCAGCATAATAGGAACTGTGGACACTCTCGTGTTCTGTGACCGTCGTGATATGACTGAAAAAATGTTGAAAACGACGTTAAATCCTACTCACTCACTCACTCCTTGTGGTGAAAAGATTTTCTGCAAAATTTTAAACAATTTGTTTTAGCTCTGGATAATTTGAAGTCATTTTCTAGACACCATTTCTGAATTCTATTTGGACAAAGTTGTAATTACAAGCGTCTAGTCCGTCATCCATAATTCAACCGTCGTCCATTAGAGAATATCCGCGTCCATAATCCAAAGACCTATTCCATATTCCATATAACAGTATTAGCACCAAATTCAAAAAGACAATCATAGTATACATAAACATAGGCTTGTTTCCTGCAAGAGAGAAGCGGTCAACAGTTTTCAATGATGCCGGCAAGACATCATGATGTTCCAAAAATATCAAATCCGTATCGCTGATCAGTATTCTTAATCCATAATAAAGTCGTCATCTAAAGAATGATGTATCTCAGTCACGCTCAATAATGTTCTCTCAATATTGTGTATAGTCTTCCCACTACACGATATGTTAAAATCGTCAACAAAAAGTGAACCATCAATTGATTTATTCAGAACTGCAGCCAAGCTGTTGATCTTGATACTAAACAGAGTAGTAGAGATTCCAGGTACCAAACAAGACCATCATTTATCATGCATGCCATTGTTTTGCAAAGAGAATTGAAGTCATAACGGAAATCAACGAAGCAATATTCATTCCACCAGATGTAGTTGCAAATAAATTCAAACGTGCATGAAGACAGGGTTGTCATATTTCAAAAAGTCACAAGAAGAACAAGAAGAACAAGAACAACAACGCGAGCCTCCCGTAGACATGCGTGCCGCAGGTAAAAATACACTTTTGGGTCAGATTTTCCGAATTCTTTATATTTGCTGCCCAGCATCCTTCCGTTGGGAGGGTCGCAAATATGCACAAAATGACGCCAATATAATATGCTATAATTTCTCGAGGTCTCAGGTGTTTTTTTGTCCATTTTGGTGTTCGTTTGGAAAGTGTTTTGGGGTGAAGGATCATAATGCCCCTCACATCAGCCACGCTTGGAAGGTTTGAGAGTTCCTGGTACAATATCGGTGAATAGGATTCTATCTATACTCCTCTGTTGCTTTGTTCAATTTGGTGCTAATGCTGTTAGGTCTTATGAAGTTATCCACATGAACATCTACAATATAAGCGTGGTTGAGATACAAATCATCACATGGATAATCTTTTGTACTTTTGATGTTTTTAGATATGCAATCACAAAATTTGGCCTGTGGAGTCGTAGGACTTCTTTTCAGTACGCCGTCATCTTTTTCCACAACAGTAATATGTTATGTGTAATTGTTATCTGAAAATGTGAAAATTCTGCTGGTGGACGTGTCGTCCCCGAGGCATGCTCTCTGTACAGATTATTGTGATTGTATTTTGTGACTGTTTAACAAGGTGGAGAATGAAGCTCTTGGTCGGCGTCGATCCTCATCGACTAATATTTTCACGGTCCGGGCCGTCTTTTCCATCTAACGGTCACGTGGTTAACGTGTCGTCCCCGAGGCATGCTCTCTGTACAGATTATTGTGATTGTATTTTGTGACTGTTTAACAAGGTGGAGAATGAAGCTCTTGGTCGGCGTCGATCCTCATCGACTAATATTTTCACGGTCCGGGCCGTCTTTTCCATCTAACGGTCACGTGGTTAATTACTTCCCATAGGACGACTTGACAGGGCTAATGCATCTAGTCTCGCTCAAGCCTGTGCTAGGGGCCGTGTGGTAATTACAACACATATAAGGAAAGTGGGAAGAGGTGCCGACATACTGAGATAGCCACATGACTTCACAGTATAGTCTTCTGGTTAACCTATTCTGAAGCACATTCCAAGAGTCTAAAGATTCGTGATATGTGTTGTATATCATGTGCGCTTTTATTGTAGCTGTTCATGTGGCAACTTGAATGGCATGACCACACGGCCCCTAGCACCGGCATAAGCGAAATTAGATACAAATCTAGAGAGCTATGATGAAAATGCTCTGACAACTCGTATATTGGTAGTTGATGAGCTGTCATACAATAAAATAAAAGCGCGGCTGAGATAGAAATCATCACAAGGATATTTTTTTCTTTAATGTTTTCAGATATGCAGTGCGAATATTGACCTTGTCAGTACGTCGGCATCTTTATTCACCACCTTTAATATGTTGCGTTTAATTTAAGATTATGGACGCAGAAATTCCTTAACGACAGCTGAATATAGAAAGACGGACTAGATGCATGTATTTATGACAAGAACGCCATCATGTCTTGAAAACGTTTGATCGCTTGTAGGAAACCATCTTGTGTTTTATTATTTTTATTTCATACAAATTTGGAAAATGTGCTAGCTACTGGTCATACCAGTAGATCTTCAGATTAATGAAGCTGAAAGTCTTCCATGTACAACGTCTGAATATTGATAATTGATACACAGCGGCACATATGCAGACCAATTACTTTCAAAGGACCAAGAATTATTCTGCGGAATTATGGTGGTGTACATATATCAGCCACGCTTATGTTCTTATGTGGACACCTTGAGTGACGTGACAGCACGACACCTTGAACGGGCTGAGCGGAATAAGCCTGGAATGCAATAGGATATAGGATGTCATAATAGAGCTACTTGTCTACGAGATGGGCATACCGGGATGGTTACTTTTAGATGTTAGGACGACTCAACGCAGGAACGCAATATCTTCCTGAAATGATCAGCTACTTGATAGAATCCACTTGGTCCACAAAAAGATGAACCCAGCAAAACACCATACAACCGAAAACTCGGATTAAAGGATACAGCATTTTCGATAGTATAAAGTATTACGTTTATAAACGTGAACGTAAATGAGCTCGGGAACTCAAAATACACCAGTCGGATATTACCAACATCCAAATTCAAAAGAAATAAAAAAAAATACTAATATCTGAATGGTGCAAGCAGGAGGATAGTTTGTATTTCAAATCCTCAGTTGGACGTGGGTGGGGTTCTCAGGTTGATCTAATCCGGATCTGCCAAGCAATTTATAACCCAGACAAGACTCTTCACACACTCACAATCTACACGTTGATAAGTCACCGGAAATTGAACAGTCGTGTCACCTCGAGTTCGTTTGTCTTCAAGCTTGGCCACCTTAAAACTATGTTCACAACAATAGCGATCGATTTTGATTGCGTCGGTCGATTTAATAATGTTAATGGGGAATTATTCGCTGACTACAGTATGCTTTTCACACTCCCGAACCTCTGGATAGTCTAGTAGAATGCTAATCTGTCTGGTCGCCTGTTGAATTCAAGAGCTAGCCGTAGATTTGAATTATGGATAGCAGGCATAACCACATAGCGAGAATACCAGAAGGAGGAGAGTAAACATTGACACATATCATCTACTCCGTCATTTCAACTATTTGATTGGCCCGACTGATGCGCTCATACCAATTTCCTTTGGACAAGGTCAGCTACAGCTATAGTGGAGTCTTATGGAATGTTCATTCTGCTTCTTCTTCTAATTTTCCTTCCGAACTGAGATTTTTAGTTCTTTAACAGTTCAACACATTAACCAATTCCTCGCAAATACGTTGTCGCGTACCAAAGTTGGGGACGATAGGTCGAAGCTCAAGGTCAGGGTGAGCTAGCAATCAGAAGTTAATGAAAACATTTTGTGGAAAAGAGGAGAAGACAGTATATGCAAAAAGAAAAGTGACGTCAAATGTCATGATCACTTTTCCCCAAAAATCAGGAAATCATCAAAATCTAACTAAATTGTTTAAGTGGATACAGTGACGATAGGCCAGGTACAGCAATGGTCAAATGTCAAACAACGCAACGTCACGGTATCAACGGTCAACAAAAGGAAATTATTGAAAACCTTGGCGAGGTTTGAGGGTATATTTGTTCACCGTCACTACATTGTATGGTACTACTAGGATATGATATTTCTGGATCGCTCCCTCCAAGATCTGCTATGTTTACAAGTGAATTAGGGTTGATAGCAGCTGAACCGGACTGACTGCGCAAAACTGCAACGGCACTGTCTGTACTGGATAGTTATCAAGTTATAAGTTTGTATACAATCTCAATGATAAAATATGCAACTGTAGGAGTGAGAGCATGTTTTTGCAGTTTATTTCGAAATAACACTGTTTTTATTTGTAAATGTTTAGTTGATACGCACGTCACTCTGTGCTGTATCCTGTCATCCTGTGTAAAATATAACGATTTTAAACAAAGGCAAAACATTATTGCAGAAACTTGTAAAACGGATATAGCACCAGGCGCCTCCACTCACTTTTTTTCAAATTTGAAGGTAAATATTGCATGCTGATAGCAAAATACAAGCGTAGCCAGCAAGGTCTTCGGCGTTGCGTTAATTAACTTGTGTCTAACTCCGCTTAACCCGGGGATTGGGGCCATCTACTTTAAGATCATGTACTTTAACTGTGTCTGTTCATATGAACATCATATGGAAGACATGACTCAGTTACACCATTCTCTGGATAACGGGATCCATTAAGAATACTGATCAGCAATATGGATGTTATGTTTTTCGAACATCATGATGTCTTGCTACCGATTTATTCCGTTTTAGAAAAAAGCTGAAGAGTGAAAGTGTTGAGACTTGTGTTTCCAATTGTTGGCAGCCTATACTTTCTAATACATCCATTAACTTCCTCTAGAAATCCTACCATAACATCTTCACTTGTTATTCATGGCTTATATTACAAAAAAATCATGAATACCCACCACATTTGCTGCTGTTTTGCTCGATTATATTCTGATATGTGTGCTGTGTGTCAGTGGCTGCAACATTTATCGTGTCGGTATAGCCATCAGTAATGTGCGTTGAGAAATTGGGTGCACAAATGACGCATGTAGGTCATTTCCGTATTGCGCAGCTTACAGATTCATAAGCGGAAAGTAAGTGACACATTAAAGACAATGGTCGGACTGAGAGACTCAAATATCTATTGGCATGTTTAATTTGTATTTGTGCTTTACCAAGAAAGTGTAATCCTCAAAAATATGATATAAATGTTACCTACTTTCTGAATGGCATTAGTATATATTTAAATCCAGAAGACACCCATATTCCATTTTAATAATATCTCATTCTTCCTAGCTATTTTTCAGAAATTAGCCTAAACGGCGATCCTGTTTATAGTTTATATTAAGCATAAAGCAATTCGGTGAGACTCGAGTGTCGTATCTTAAGAGAAAACCAGCGATCTGCATGCTTCTAGACCATCACAAGGGACAGTAAGATTCATATAAACACGACATCTCTTCACGAAGGTTATATTTCCGCCCATCTCCGTTTTTCAACTGAAAAGGACTGATAAATTCGCAATCGATTGATCCGACACATCACATATTTGTAAAATAGAGCCTTATTTATCTCCAAGCGATTATGGGCGTTAGAATCAATTTTTAATTAATGCAATATCTTCACGAATGATGGAATGTGTTTTCCGCCTCACACCGCCCAATACCGCTTGTATTGGCATTGTAGCACTTGTCGGAATTACAGGGTTAGAGCGTTCAGATACTGATACCCCAGGGAGCAATCATCGCCGTTGCAAGGACGAGACGAATTGGGTTAGTAATAAAAACTATCCAAACGGAGAGCGAAACATCCTAAATATCCCCACACATCTGCATCTGTATCATTTTGGTTAGAAACACGTTGCGGTAATAGTAAGCACAACATCTGTCATACGAAATATGTCTGTCGATTATTGACGAGGAAACTCTTTCGTGGACGATGGATGAATATTGAATGTCGGATCTGACGCTTGTTACATACATTTATGAATGTTCTGAATTGACCAGCTGGATATTTTCTCCAGTCTTCGTGTTATCGATGTAATAGTACAATGTATTTTACTATATATATGGTTGTTGTGAAAGACTTTTCATTCTTTTTTTTTGTATGTTCGTGTTCTTTCGAATTATAAATACGGTGGTTGACTTGATTTCAATGAAGGTCTGTTGTCAGGAGTGGTGTAGAATTTCCCCTGTGTCCGTCACACAGTAACAATGGTGTCTCTATTGCCCTGACTGGGGAACCACGGTAAGCACATATTTGTTCATGATTCGTTCTCTGTTCAGTTATCACCCTCTGTTCCTATTCAAGAACAATTGAACTTCAATGAAATTAGATGTGTCTGCAAAGGAAAAACGAAAACTGGGAGAGATTTGAGCACATTTGCACGACGGTTCTGGTGTTTATATTCGGTTTAGTTGCATTGGTTCACTCGAATTATCGCAGGAGACAAATAATTCCAAAGACGTTACTGAGAGTTCCCTTCAGGGCTCAACACCTTCTAATTTTCGAAGGCTTTAATCCCATCAGTCTCAGAACAGCGTCATTATCATAAGGGCATGATGATTATTTTTTTCCGAGTACACTCGTTCTGGGATGTTTCCTTAACTACATGGGGTCTGTATGTGAAGATTGCTGGCATCATTGGGGACTGTTGACAGCTTCTCTCTTGCAGGAAACTACCGGTAGCCTATTTTTATGTATACTATGATTTTTTTAACTTGATGCTAATGCTGTTATTTGAATTAGGTCCTTGAATTACAGACACGGTATTTTATTAATGGACGACGGCTGAATATTGAATGACGGACGGGACGTTTGTATTTGGGATTGTATCAATAAAGCATTGCTTTTATCAGAAGGTGTGTAGTGGATATGAAAGCAGACTGAGGGTTGACAATTTATTTCTGAGGCGCGGGCGTTACGCGTATATGTAGGCGAAATCTGTCAATTGAAAGCCTGACTGAGATACGGAGCATCACAGGAACCACACGTGATCCTTCTGTGTCTTCATAGTCACAGGATGCAGTCAGAATATCTGCCTGTAGGGTCAGGTCTGGTGACTTCTTGTCAGTACGGAGGCACTTATACCACCACCATGGCATTTACCACCATAGCATTTTGCTTTCTCTAATTGTTTTGTTTATATTACAAAATGTATATCCAGAATTATTTAAGCTACGTCGACGCCAAGATAAGTAAAGCAACATAATTTGTACCGGTCGATTCGATCAAGAGGTAGGGCTGCGTGAACAAACGTACCATACTTTTGTTCAAACGAAGATCGATGACAAACTATCGAAGATAAAATAGGGAGCAATCTATGGTAAAGGCGTGTAACAAACATCCGAGCGCCTCAGCGTAAGTCCACGATAATGGTAGTTGGGACTCTATGTGTAACAACACAACCATGAACTTTAGCAAATAGAAAGACACACTAAACATTAGGATTTGTAGCCGAAAGATTACCCGCTGGGTTCTCATAACATTCCTTGTGTCAATATAATTTTGTGGAAGTAGTGTCTGCGTGCGTGGTTTTGTGAGTGTTTCTAATGTAACTGAACTGAAGTTGATATGGTGGATATAGTCAGGATCAGGGTCGATCAATTGTCGAGATCGGTAATGTTATTTGCCTCCCCGGATTCCGGCCCGGTAAATGGAATGCGTTGTATGGAGAAAAATTAAATTGCTTTAAATGAGAAATTCACTGGAGCTCATCTAGTCATTTCCTACAAAATCACAGCCTGTAGTGAAAGTTGGCGGTCGAGGAAATGCTGGTTTGTCACTTAAGCTGGGCGATATGGACAAGCATCAAATCGTGTTTTCAAAATGAGACTTTCGTGGTAAACAAATGTTGAATGGGTACGCTCATGTGGGATTGGTTCTCTCAGCCTCCAGATGGCGTCATGTACCAACTCTCCAGCGGTAAATGCATGCGATATAAACGACAAAGACATCTTAATTCCAGCCATAGTATCTGCGATTCAGCAAAAAGTACCATCTTAAAACTTATTCGGTTGTAACATTAATCACATTCTGTGGTGTTTTATAAATATAATATTCCAATACTTAGACTGGGGCGATATGTAAGAGGTAAGGTGAGAAATGTTGACATCTGGCGACTATAATGCCACCATATGACTTCACATGAAAGCCTCCCGCGGCATCTCACATTCAGACTAGATTACCGAGGATTCTAGGACGTGGCCTTCGTATATCAGCTGCGCTTATATTGCAACTGTCCATGTGGAGAATATGAGGTAACAAACTCCACCTAGCACCGGCTTAAGCGGAATTATATGGGCTAGCTTGGGAGCTGTGATGACAGATGGATCAGTTGAAATATAAGTAACTCATTTGATGTTGATGGATGAGCATCACGAGCGTCTGATGGAGTGAACGCCTTAACAAGTGGTAGCACGGTAAATGCAGGAAAAACCAGAAAAGCTAACCTGCAATGCTCGACGTCTTACGGCTTAGATTTCCTACCAAGACAATACACCTACACAAATGACATGTACAGAGAGCGGGCCTCGGGGCCTAACAGTTCACCAGCAGAATCCTAACGTATACAGATAATAGATTAGAAAGATATAAGAGGCGGTAAAAGTTGACGACGTTTGACGGCTAAAAACCATAGGACTCCACAGGAAAGCATCCCTCGTCAGGTCATATTCAGACTACAAGACGGAGGATTCTAGGATGTGAACTTGGTATCCCAGCCAATTGCAAATGTTCATGTGAAAACTAGTGAGAAAACACTGAACTAGTGAGAAATCACTAGCCCCGAAAAAATGGAGAGAGAGAGAGAATTAAGGTTTAACGTCGCATTCAGCAATATTTCAGCTATATAGCGACGATCAAACAAAATTCTAAGTCTTCAATTCAACAACTCGGTAAACTAATGTGTTAAGACAGGTACAAACATTAAAATTTGGTACAACAAACCAATCTCTCTCAAATAATCTAAAATACAATCTTCTTTTACTCTGCTAAAAATATCTTCCAGCGTTGCTGCTCGATAAAAAGTATCTCTTACAATCTTAAAATCTATGCAGTCTATGTTTCACCGTGAGTTCTTCATGACATGGAATACACCTTGGAACCAGCTCCTGTGTTAGTGAATATTCGTGAGTTAATCGTGTATGGCCGATCCTACATCGTCTAATCGTGGCCTGGTCGAAACGTTTATGACTGTTCTGATGAATATAACCAACCGTTTTTTGAACTCGTGAAGTTTGTTATTATTCAGACTATCCCATAAAGATTGAAACAGCTTTCTTACATAAGCGCAGATAGATGGTCTGAAATCGCTGTATGGGATTCCAACAGGATCAACTTATTCATCTAGAGCTGCCTTAGCTAATCTATCCGCTTCAGTATTGCCTTTGATGTCAACGCGACTAGGCACCCAACAAAACACAATATCTGTCTGTTGATCATATCTAGTGACATATAATTCAAGATGGTGGGATGAGCTGAATTTCCACTTTTAATCGGTTTAAGGCATTCTAGTGGACCCAATACCTTCTAAAGCTGATAATAGAGCTTTTGCTTCTGCAGTAAATATGGAACTTTTACCTGGTAGACGACACGTTTTAGTTTTGGAACTAAAGATGGTAGCAAATGCTACTCTCACACCATCCTTAGAACCATCTGTATAAATAGTCTGATGTGATCTGCATTTCGTTCTCAGTAGACCAAATTCTTGTGTATACACGAGCTGGCTCGTGTCTGCCGTTTTATATTTCGTCAGTGAAATATCTACTTCTGCTTTGGCTAACTGCCATGGTGGAGTTGCCAAGAGCTCGTTAGGTAAAATTTGACTAAGCTTAATACCAGCTGCTACAATGTGTGGTTCATACGGATTGCAAGAGGTGGAATAATCGAGCGTTTCTTTAAATAGAAAGCTGCGTCCTGCGGGTTGAAAACACAGTCATATGAAGGATTTGAGTGGTTCGAACGCAGTTTTATGATATATTGCAGCGATAGTTAATCCTTCGAAGTTCTAAAGGATATTCATCCGCTTCCACATACAAGTATTCCGTAGGTCATGTTCTGAACGCACCGAAGCAAAGTCTTATTCCTTGGTGGAGAATAGGATCTAGCTTTGCCAAGTTTGACTTGCTTGCACCATTGTAAACAATATCAACATAATCGAGTTTGGAACGAACAAGTGATCGATATAAATGGAGAAGAGTTTGCTGATCTCCTCCACACTTATAACTGGCAACTACTTTCAAAAAATCTAGAGCTTTCGTGCATTTGGCTTTAAGCAGTCACAATCAAAGCGTGACTGAGATACATCATTCTTTAGATGACGACTTTACAACGAATATTATGGATTAAGAATACTGATCAGCGATACGGATTTGATATTTTTGGAACATCATGATGTCTTGCCGGCATCATTGAAAACTGTTGACCGCTTCTCTCTTGCAGGAAACAAGCCTATGTTTATGTATACTATGATTGTCTTTTTGAATTTGGTGCTAATACTGTTATATGGAAAATGGAATAGGTCTTTGGATTATGGACGCGGATATTCTCTAATGGACGACGGCTGGATTATGAATGACGGACTAGACGCTTGAAATTTATATGTGATTTGAATGTTAATCGTTGGTCAAACAATATGCCTGGGAATTTGACCTCTTTTACGACTTTGACTTCAGTTCCATCTAATGTAAGTACTGGATCTTTGTGCTGGAAATATTTTCTGCAAAAGTGTATACAATTTGTCTTAGCTCTGGAGAATTTGAAGCCGTTTTCTAGACACCATTTCTGAATTCTGTTTAGAAAAAGTTGTAATGCTCTCTCAATATTGTGTATACTTTTCCCACTACACGATAAATTGAAATCGTCTACAAAAAGTGGACAATCAATTGATTTATTCAGAACCGCAGCCAAGCTGTTGATCTTGCTACGAGCGTAGCGTGCAAGATCTATGGCGTTACGCTTCGTAACTTGTGTCTAATTCCGCTTAACCCAGGGCTAGGGGCCGTACGAACCCATGTACTTCAAGATCCTGATGGTACTCATATGAACAGTCACAAACAAAGCGTGACTGAGATACATCATTCTTTAGATGGCGACTTTACAACGAATATTATGGATTAAGAATACTGATCAGCGATACGGATTTGATATTTTTGGAACATCATCATGTCTTGCCGGCATCATTGAAAACTGATTACCGCTTCTCTCTTGCAGGAAACAAGCCTACGTTTATGTATACTATGATTGTCTTTTTGAATTTGGTGCTAATACTGTTATATGGAATATGGAATAGGTCTTTGGATTATGAACGCGGATATTCTCTAATGGACGACGGCTGAATTATGGATGACGGACCAGACGCTTGTAATTGATACTAAACAGAGTAGTAGACAAATACTGCCCTGGGGGACACCCTGGTCTTGATCAAAATGATCAGACATAGTTGTACCCGAAAGAATTTGGAATTGTCTATCATTCAAAAAGTTGGAAATAAAAACGGGTAAACGGCATTTTAATTCCATATTTTGAAGATCTTTCAGAATCCCGTACTGCAATGTAGTATCATAGGCTTTTTCTAAATCAAGAAAGATAGAAACCGCATGTTCATTCTTGTTCTGACTAAATGATCAATGGTACTTCTATTTTTACGGAAACCAGCTTGAATATCAGTAAGTTTCTTTTCAGTTTCCAAGTACCAAACAAGGCGATCATTTATCATGCGTTCCATTGTTTTGCAGACAAAGCTAGTCAGTGAAATCGGACGATAATTATCAGGGTCTGTTTGGCCACGGCCAGGCTTTGGTACTGGTATAACTATGGCATTATGCCATGACGGAGGAAAGTCTTCTCTTGTCCAAAGTCTATTGAATATGCGTGATAGGGTTTCTAGAGAAGATTCCGGTAGATGTTTCAAGGGCCTGCTGCTTATCGGAATCATTAGCTTTTGTGAGAGAAGCATGAAGTTCTTCAATTGTAAACATAGCGTTATAGCCTTCATGGTTACCGGAGGGGAATTTACTTTCATTTTTCTCTTCTCTTTTTGGAAACTTTGAAATTTAGGTACATAATTTTCTGACTTAGAGATTTTGGCAATTGTTTCGCCTAATTTAGTTGCTATTTCTACTCTGTCAGTAATCACATGGGTTCCATTGTTGAGATGAGGAACACTGGACTTGGAGCTTTTACCTTTTATTCTTTGGATCATATTCCAAACTTTTGTTATAGGAGAAAGAGTATTTACCTTAGAAACATAATTTTTCCAAGAATCACGTTTATTCTGTTTCGTGGTTCTACGAGCTTTACCTCTTGTAACTCTGAGATCTTTCAAATTTTCAGTATTAGGATGTCGATGGAAATATCGTTCAGCCTTCTTCCTACATTTTCTTGCTTCTTTTCAGTCATCATTAAACCAAGGTTTCTTAATATGTGTAAGTCCTGAAGATGTGGGAATGGTTTGGTGGGCAATTTCTATCAGCATATATGAGAATAACTGTATAGGATCTGAAACATCAGCGAAGGAGACTGATTGTAGTTTTTGTGAACAAAACTTTTCAAGCTCGGGCCAGTTTGCTTTCTTGAAATTAAACCTTGTGGAATGAGTCATTCATCAGCTGAATGAACAGCTAATACTGTTATGTGGAAAATGGACTAGGTCTTTGGATTATGGACGCGGATATTCTCTAATGGACGACGGCTGGATTATGAATGACGGACTAGACGCTTGTAATTTAGGACAGTGGGAAAGTGATCACTCCCACAAAGTTCATCATGAACAGACCAAGAAAATTCTTCAAGAATAGAAAGGTCGCAAAGTGAGATATCTAATGCTGAATAGGTTCCATGAGCTGAGGACATATGTGTATAAGACCATCCCGGGGAATATTGAACTCACGACCCCAGGACACAAGCCTAGCGCTCCAGTTCGTTCGAGTTCGTGAGTTTGACCCCAGCCGAGCAAATGACTTTTCACTGGTTCAAAGCCTCAGCGTGACAGAATTATGCTTATTGAAATAAATCCATATGAATTTTTAACCCACTTGCTGAAAGTCATTATTCAAAATATTACTTTTATCTCCGAGATGATCGATTCGACAGAGCTATGTATATGTCCCTTCGCTTCGATTCATTCTGCTTTCGAGTGGCTTTAAATTAAGAAACGAATTTGAAATTCATTTGGATGAAAGAATGATGCCTTGCTATCATCATTGAAAACTTCAGACCACTTCTCTATTTTAAGAAACAAACTTTTTTAAATTTCATTCTATACTGTGTGAGATTAGTCCTGTCGTAAATGTCTTAAGATTGTTGACGCGGAAATTATTTTGTGGACTACGGTTGATGCCACTCGTATATTTGAAAATCTGTTGAAACCGTCGTTCAATACCTCAGCTCGAACATTCGGCAAGTATTGGCCGTCTATTAATTCTTTCCTCATTATTGCTCAATAGCAATATCAATAGCCAGATCCGCCATTCATTATTCAGCCGTGGTTCACAAAAGAATTACCGCGTCAATAATACAAATACCTATTTCACATTTCACTGAATCGGTTAATTACCGCGCGCGACGTATGAGTTATTGTAAAATACGGCGGTTCTTCAAGAAAGAAAAGAGGTAAATTCGCAAGGGCGATACAATTTAGAGTAATATAATTAGTTAAATACTATAGGTAGGAAATATGGTGGTTTAAAACAGCAGACGGATCGATACTCAGGAGTTCAACAAATCAATGTGAAAATAAATACAACCAGTAATCAATATGGCAGTTTCGTTGCTAGTCGGTATGAATGCGTATTCCTGGGCGACTATCTTGAATATTATTAATGAGAGATTCAAGCAACTCTATAAACAGACGAAGAAGTTATTATCCATAAAATAGCCTTGTGTTTACTCTATAAACAAAAAAAAACTTCCCATGAATGATATGTCTTAAATATGACAGAGCTAAAGGATAAATGTTGGCATCTGACACTGACCACTGTCATCCCATTTCTCCTGGTGTGTTCACCTCTCTACTGTTGACTATATAATATTATGTTATTAACCAAGTGTTTTCATATTGGCCTTGTTATAGTTACAAGCGTCTAGTCCGCCATTCATAATCCAGCCGTCGTCCATTAGAGAATATCCGCGTCCATAATCCAAAGTGCCAATACGGCTGACCGAGGACCTATAACCAGGCCAATATGGAAACACTTGGTTAATGACATTTTTATTAAATAACTCACCAATTCAACAACCTTTTTTTTCATCGATTTTTATAAGTATCAAGGAATATTTAAGTACAGCGACTCCCCCAAATCAGGATATATATTTCTTCCTGGACAGTAGCCTTGTTTACTACGATTAATGTGGTTTCGATGTACCACTACAGTCGGAAAATAGATTCTCTCTACAGTAACGATAATCGACGGCGATAATCGGGACGGTGAATAGGCCGATCATCTTCAACCTGGGCGGGGTTCTTCAACGTAGAAAACGGGAGAAGACAGAAGCAGATGAAATTTTAATCATACAATATATATCATGAAAGTAATATACTAATTTTATTTGATGAGAATGGTGAAGCAAAATACAACCTTGAAATATGGTGAATTGATCCAAATCCAGTCCCGATTTGGGAATCGAAGACCTATGGAGACCCTAGTTTCAACATCATCGTCCTGGCGGTTCGTTCACATCTAATTTCTATCGCATCCATCTACACATGATTAGCTCTTCTAGCTGCAAATATGGCATCATCTTCTCTCATAAAATATCACTGTAGTCATAGCTTCGTTCATCGGTACACTGTTGTAAGTGTTGGATCACTGTTTTGTCGTCTGCGATGTGCTTGGCGAGTCGATGTCACGCTCGCGTCACTATATAGTCTATTTCAGTATGACTCACCACATTTGATTTCACGGTTTGTGTACCGATTCGTATATGCCTATCGAAAATTATCACAGAAGGTACTGAATATCCGTTTTAAGTATGAGAATACAGTGACATCATTCGGAGATCACGAATCGAGGATCATTCAGCCTCAACATCGCCATGTTGAAAGTCATATTGGCCCGGGCCATATTGGCCCTGTTTTATATTGGACCAGTTTTCCCGTATTGGCCCGCCTTCCTCATATTGGCCCGATTTGGTGGCCATATGAAGCAGGCCGATTTCCTTGTATTGTGTTCATATCATAGATAGTTATTTAATAATAGTTCGTATTAAATTACAACACATATAAGGGATGTGGGAAGAGGTGCCGACATACTGACAGTCACATGGCTTCACAGTATAGCCTTTTGGTTAACCTATTCTAAAGCACATACCAAGAATCTAACGATTTGTGATATGTGTTGTATCTCAGGTACGCTTTCATTGTACCTGTTCGTGTGGCAACTTGGATGACATGACCACACGGCCCCTAGCACCGGCATAAGCGGTTACAGAAACAAATCTAGAGAGCTATGATGGAAATGCTCTGACAACTCGTATGTTGGTAATTGGTGAGCTGTGTCGCTGTGACAACTCGTACACTGGGGATCGTCGTCAGATGAAATGACGATATTTAACACAAAAGACAAACGCAAATAACCGATAACATATAGTGGTGGTGGGAACCTAGTTAGGATGATGTAACATGGCAAGAAATCGTCTTACCTCGGACATTCTGAGTATATTGTAAGCAGAAGCATCCTGATGTCCACAAGTGAAGCTCGGAAGAAAAAATATTTGTGAATATCAACCATACTGTCGTTGTAAATCTGTGGATACATACTGGTCATGGCGTGAACACACGATCCCTATCACCGGTTCAACCAAAACAAGATGGAAGAAGCGAAGAGTTGGGATGATATGAGTCAATTTAATTATACCAGATGGAAATATATAAGTTTTTCGGGCCTCAGTTGTAAGCGTGTGCTCAAAGGGAAGAGAATATTCAAAGACTATAATATAAGGTCCAACGCCACTATGCTGCGGAAGTTAGAATGTCAGCGCTATTCTCCTCTGGAAATAGTCATATTCCTGGTGTCACTTGTTTAACATTGAACATACGAGTTGAAGGCTATTGATTTATCGATATTTCTTCTTGCTATGGAACATACTCATTCCAGTTGCTTTGAAACTGTCCGTCGGAATTGCTTTGTACATTACTGCTAGCCATGGCTTCTTTGTGATGATAATCTCTCGCTTTCATCATAACATTAATTTCCGTTGAGACCTAAGGACAGGTTTCATTCTTTCAATTACTTTCTTGGTTGTTTACTGGGGCAAATACTAAGGCTAGAATACTCGCATAAAAATAAAAATCATAAAATTTCACCCTTCTACCCCAGGGACAGTTGAACGATAATGATGTCGTTAGATTAAGATTTCCTGAAGAAATATGAGTTAGTAATAAACCTTCACATATATTCTGAACTTGACTAGATTTTTTTCAGTTATCCAATCATTTGTCGAATTTCCATTTGAAAAAAAATGAATTGACCAATAAAATGTTTACAATCTAAAAGATATCCCGTGATGCAATATTCTTTCCATTCTCCAAGGGATATATTCAGCGTCGCTTTCAACTGCCGGATTCAATCGACATCAATGGGACCGTGTGCATATATTGCAATACGTTTGTATCCATCAAAATTCATGACATCTTTACGTTTCGCTATAGCTTACAGCACACAAACCTTTGAGACTTTAGCGAAACCTTCGCCGTTCACGTTCAAGTCGACGGGTCCAGACTATCCTTCCGCCAATGTCTTTATCACGAGACAGGATCTACTATAAATAAATAAATAGATAAATACACACACTATAATGTTCGTTTTATATTCTGTATAATCATGCCCATTTCTGGTGCCAGTGTCTATGCTAACAAGTTATATGCAATGTTGTAATTGTCATGAAATTTATTTAGAGAAGGTAACACTGTAAATATGTACATTTTTATTCTCAGTGCAAATGGTAAATATTGAAACATTAATGAAGTCCTTACTGTAATATCAAGTGCACAAGGATGTCATCTGGATTAGTCGTACTAATTTATATTATCATTTATTTTCAGAAAGAAAAGTGGAATGAATGACACTAAGTATTGTCCGATATATCATTTAAATGTCTACCATCATGAGACGACGATTGTTGATGATAGATAGGATATTTGATGTGACAGCTGGTCTCTGGCGCTCCAGACATCTAAGAGATGCGTGGTCGATAACTTCCCAATACAGGGATTACGAAAAACGGACAATATGAAATGGACATAATGAGGATTAGTGAAACTGACTGACGCGACTTTGTTTGCTTCTAATTAGAGCTAACAGCCCTACACGAGCGTATAAATGAAAAAATTATCGCGTATTAATGAAAAAGTTACCACATAATCTCAACGACGAAACGCAGTGTACAATTTGACAATGGTGCCTGAATCCGACATATACTACTATGATTTGAGACATATGTGATTATGATGATTCTCATTGATACACAGTATACATTCGTAACTGATAGAGCCTAATCGTTTCCAGATACAGCGAGAGGGATTCGACCGTTGTCTCGTCGACTTTTCACCTTTCTAACCCACAGCCTTCGCCAGTCAAATAGAGAATGTTCATCTCTTGACACATATCATCGGCTCTATACTGTTCTTCGTTCGCAGAATCAGTGAAGTCTTTAACAGGCATTCTCTCAGTGTCTCCATGAGTAATTGTGTGAGTAACCCTTAAACTGTCTGTGTAACACCCACTGAAGCGGTGCGCATGCGCATTCAGTCTGTATCGATTTTTATCAACACATGAAACGCTTTTCCACAGACGAGAGAATTGAATGATGCATGCAGTATATCTTATGGAAGAACGAAATCTGGCAACGGTACACACTACCACACCTCATTTACCTGTGTAATCATGAGCCCACTTCGCTCCACTAGTAACCGACGATACTGATCTATACTGATAGACATGAGCACAAAAGTCCCTCGTCGCGTTTCCGACCCGAATACAATCAGAGGGAATATCTGACAGTGGGCGGTATACAATCTGGTGTCAGCAGATTGTTAACACGAAGCTTTTGTGTATTTATATTTATTTTCGTAATTCAATTCAATTTCGTAATTCCGAGGTAGTTTAACCCTATCTGGCCTGGGCTTTTTGGGACCTGTTGTGGCCTTGGGGGGGGGGGGGGCGAAATGCCCCCCACCCCTGATTATTTTTCTTACCCCTTGAGCTAGGGAGCTGAAACTTACCACACTATACCCTTGGGTCAAGCTCTACCAGAAAATGTAAAAAAATCCAAGATGGCCGCTTTGATGACGTCACATTGACGTCATTTTCAAAAACGTCATTTTTTGGTCGATTTTTCAGTCAGATCTTCCGAATTTTTTATTTATGCAATTTCTCCACAAAAACTGCATGATAAATTAGTAAATATCCATATTTCTGGTGTCGCCTGTTTAACACTGAACAGCCGAGTTGAAGGCTCTTGATTTTGCGATATTTCTTCTTGCTATGGGCCATACACTCATTCCAGTTCCTTTGAAACTGTTCACCGGAATTGCATTGTACATTACTGATAGCCATGGCTTCTTTGTGATGATAATCTCTCGCTTTCATCATAACATTAATTTCCGTTGAGACCTAAGGACAGGTTTCATTCTTTCAATTATTTTCTTGGTTTTTCACTGTGGCAAATAATAAGGCTAGAATACTCGCATAAAAATAAAAATCATAAAATTTCACCCTTCTACCCCAGGGGCAGTTGAACGATAATGATGTCGTTAGATTAAGACTTCCTGAAGAAATATGAGTTGGTGATAAACCTTCACATATATTCTGAACTTGACTAGATTTTTTCCAGTTATCCAATCATTTGTCGAATTTCCATTTGGAAAAAAAATGAATTGACCAATAAACTGTTTACAATCTAAAAAATATCCCGTGATGCAATATTCTTTCTGTGAAACTCCATTCTCCAAGGGAGATATTCAGCGTCGCTTTCAACTGCCGGATTCAATCGACATCAATGGGATCGTGCGCATATATTGCCATACGTTTGTATCCATCAAAATTCATGACATCTTTACGTTTCGCTATAGCTTAAAGCACACAAACTTTTGAAACTTTAGAGAAACCTTCGCCGTTCTCGTTCCAGTCGACGGGTCCAGACCATCCTTCCCTCAATGTCTTGATCACGAGACAGCATCTACTATAAATAAAGAAATGTTCGTATTAGATTCTGTATCATTACGCCCATTTCTGATGCCAGTCTCTATGCTAAGTTATATGCAATGTTGCTATAGTCATGAAGTTTATTCTGTGAAGGTAACACCGTAAACATGTACGTTTTCATTCTCAGTACAAATGGTAAATACTAATGAAGTCCTTACATGAATATATACACGTATTGTGTTACATGACACACTACTGTAATATCAAGTACATAAGGACGTCATCTGGACGAGTCGTGCTAATTATTATCATTTATTTTCAGCAAGAAAAGTGGAATGAATGACACTAAGTATTGTCCGATATATCATTTAAATGTCTACCATCATGAGACGACGATTGTTGATGATAGATAGGATATTTGATGTGACAGCTGGTCTCTGGCGCTCCAGACGTCTAAGAGAGCTAAATTGCGTGGTCGATAACTTCCCAATACAGGTATAACGAAAAACAGACGATATGAAATGGAAATAATGAGGATTAGTGAAACTGACTGACGCGACCTTGTCTGCTTCTAATTAGAGCTAACAGCCCTACACGAGCGTATTAATGAAAACGTTATCCCGTATTAATGAAAAAGTTACCACGTAATCTCATTGACGACATGCAGTGTACAATTTGACAATGGTGCCTGAATCCGACATATACTACTAAGATTTGAGACATATGTGATTATGCTGATTCTCATTGATACACAGTATACATTCGTAACTGATAGAGCCTAATCGTTTCCAGATACAACGGGAGGGATTCGACCGTTGTCTCGTCGACTTTCCTCCTTTCTAACCCACAGCCTTCGCCAGTCAAATAGAGAATGTTCATCTCTCGACACATATCATCGGCTCTATATTGTTCTTCGTTCTTGGACTCATTGAAGTCTTTAACAGGCATTCTCTCGTTGTCTTCATGAGTAATTGTGTGATTAACCCTTAAACTGTCTAACACCCACTGAAGCGGCGCGCATGCGCATTCAGTCTGTATCGATTTTATCTTCACATGAAACGCTTTTCTACAGACGAGAGAATTGAAAGATGCATGCAGTATATCCGATGCTGATTGGACGATAACCATGGGCACAAAAGCTCCTCGTCGCGTTTCTGACCCGAATACAATCAGAGGGAAGCTATTTTCGCCTCTTAGTTATTATTAGTATTTATATATATTTTCGTAATTCAATTCAATTTCGTAATTCAGAGGTAGTTTTCTCCAATTACGTAATACCGGGCACGGCCATTCTTTGTTGACTTGCCATAAGGTTTGACAAATTTCACTCAGATTTGCTGATCGATTGATGAGTTATAGAGTTTCGATTTCATGCACCCCAATCCAAATACAACACCTTGACTTCCTGAAGCAAGTTCTTGAGCGCCACATTGATACCAAATATCTCTCAAGCAGCCATCATCAGCTTGTTCATAGTTCATATTAGTCCTGGGGCCTGTGTAGCAAATATTGGGCCCCGTGGGAAATGTGTGTTAAAAGTGGGTAACATTGATATTACTGTAAGTCTATAGTAGTAGAATGAAAAAATCCATGTTGCCATTTTCCCCCTCTACTCGTAATGGGGAAATCCAAGATGGCCGCCAACATGGATGCCTCAAATACAAATTTCCCTAATTTTGGTGGTATAGATCTTTGTAAGGTCGATTACAAAAAGTAAACAGATGTTTTTATCTCCAAAGATGATAGATGATAATATTTGTGTGTGCGTCGTCAATATAGCCACAGAGATATTCCAGATGTTGTGGTTGTTCCATGAACGTGAAGATGGCTCGGCATTTGAGACGGTGATGTTTCCCTCTCAGAGCACCATTCTGTTCAGGCTCTCACGCTGTAATTACGGCAGTAGATACATTGTCCCTGAGAGTGACAATCTATGTCTGCTCATTTCGACCTTCAGCAAGCTAGTGTGGTATTTAAGACTCGGGCATCCCTCGGGTGCGGAGAAATAAACATTATTATAGAATAATCTGTCATGTCTCAGACAAATCGATTACGGTTTTGTCAGACCTGTTCAGGTGAAAGACGGGGCAGATTTAACCTTGATGATGAGATGTCGTGTTTATATGAATCATATCTCTTCCTCGGGACAGTCTAGACACACGCGCGGATCACTGATCCACCATGCAATTACGTACGACCTGGAGTCCCATCTAACCGATTTATGTTTACTTTAATCTGTCTGCATAACGATATTGCAGTATAATACTTTGAAGGTATGAGATTAATTCAAAACGTAAATATCGTTGTCCTTTCCCAACAATTCGGTATCATAATAATTGCAAGATATGTTAAAGCTATAGTTTCCTAGACTTTGTAACTTGGGTATTCTACAAACACATGGTGACGAATTCCATTATCTTATAGTCTGCCTAGGATAGACTCATATATAATAAAGTAGAATTTAGCGCTCATCAGTTGTGCCCAGATTTGATTTATAAACGCATATATAGAAACAGAAATACATAACATGGTGCTTAGTTGATTTGTCACGATATGATTGAAAAAATGTTGAAAACAACGTTAAAACCCTATTCACTCACTCACATAACATGGTGTTTGTTGTGGTTGTTGCCATTTTTGTTGTTTCTTGTTACCATAGTAACCTGCACCTGTGTTGTTGAACTTGCTCCTCCACGGTTTCTGTTGCAGTGAAACAAATTTTTTCACATCACGAAAGACAGAAGCTGCGGTCGACTGCTGCTTCGCAAGTTACCCTAAAAATGAATCGGGTTCGTCTTTGACACATGGTTAAAGTATACCGAAGACTGGTACCAATCCACGACCTGGAACTGGAGATATCACACGGATATAGTCTACATCATGTGTATGGAGGGTTCAAGTACTGAGCACTTTCACACCTTTGTGCCACAATAGTTTGTACTGTTCATTATGAGAGCTCACAATGCCAGTTTGTAAATTTACCGCCTATTTTAACTGTAACCTGTATAGAAGATGACGATAAAAACTGAACTTTTACGGCAACAAGCGGATTTGTCGAGGAAAATCTCTCACCAAATAGACGCACTTCTTCCAGAACAGAGCATTGCAACAACTCAGCTCGAAACAACCTGTTATCGAGGAGAGTCAGGAGGTAACTGGAGCTATACAATGTATTGGAACTCAGTTAATGACTTTTACAGGGGCATGGTCATTAGATAAAGAGAATAAACGAGTTTGCCACGAGGCATACGTATATAGGCGTAAAGTGAAACACCATTGGCCGAAACTGAAAAACCAGAGGAAGATATGTTATATAACATGATTAGATGCGAAGGCATTGACTCAATCTACAAGAATTCAGACCCCATTTTCATTCCCCGCAAATTCCGTGAACACGAAATCCCGGGAGATAGTGCTGAACAACTACAAAGGAAACATGAACTTAGTATGGAAAAAATACATATGGAGATGTGTAGACTACGGGAACAGACGGAAAAAGAAAAAGAAAAATTGAACCAAATTGATTCAGCACTACACGATTTGATCCAGCGGGTCCCTGACATATCCGTGAGACGCAAATTGAATGAAATTTGGCTGACAGGGATATTCGAGGAAGAAAACAGATCCAAGGACATCTGGGCTGGGAAAAAACTGTGGTTTGAAAATTTACCCATACAGGAACGGGAGAATGAGATAACTACAACTCCTGTTGCATCGTATGCTGATGCTACTCGTTCAGGTACGGGTAACATAGCGAATCAGAGAACAAATTCCTCTCCACCAGCCAATAATCGCAGTGCTGATCAGGGAACAAATCAGAGAACAAATTTCTCTCCATCAGCCAATAATCGCCGTGCTGATCAGAGAACTTCCGTCCAACAGAATCGTTTTTTAGACAATGGCCGGACAAAACACAAACCACCGCAGAACAACCAAACCAGGGCATCTCTAACCAATCAAGACGCAACATCGCAGGGGAGACCCCGAAACAACCTACAAACAGGAACGAACAAACGAGACAATACACAAACATCACCGAACCAGGAAACGGGAACGAACGAACGGACAATGAAAGGACCGACTGTGACTCAAGGCGGACGCAAATCTTATCCTCTCCCACGCGAAGGATTCACTCCAGTGAACTTCCAGAGGAATCTGAGACCGCGATCAACCCAGAAGTACCAGGACACATAGACCAGAAAATAATCAACCTGTCAACGAGAGATCTATCTGATGATGAAATCGCTGTTCTACGGAAGGGAATGAAATTCACCCCTACACGAAAGCCTAACGCTCGGGAACTCGAGTCGGACATATCTAACTTTTGTAGAAAATTAAGACTGCGAGAGTTTTTTTTCAGAAAAAAGTACCAGTGATGAAACAGTTGTTCGGAATAAGAGCACCATGGAGCCATGGAGAGGTAGGGATAGAGACTTGGACATTTTTGTGGACTTTCTAAGGCATTTTCCTAGAAATATTCATGATAACAGTAAATTGAAGAACAATTTGAGTAATCAGGAAATGAAAGCACTTGATAATCTTAAAAATAATCCTGGAATAATAATTCAGGAGGCAGACAAAGGGTCCGTCGTTATCATTATGGATAAAAATTTATACCAGGCCAAAATGGAAGATATGTTAAATGACAACCGTACGTACGAATCAATCGAAAGTAATGTTGATAATGTAACTAGGAGGAAAATTGACACACTCATACAAATGCATGGGCATGGTCTAACAAAATCAGAAAAAGAATTTCTGACAAAATACGAATTGAAAACGAGTCAGCTATATGGACTTCCGAAAATACACAAATCCACGGAAATTATAAACGCTATAAAGGAACAAAATTGCGAATATATAAACTTATCCAATCCCAGTGACTTGAAATTTAGACCAATTATTGCCGGTCCAGTGTGTCCAACCAGTCACTTAAGTCAACTACTAGATTCCCTTCTGAAACCGTATGTACAATTTGTACCATCCTATGTAAGAGATGACATCGATTTTCTTCGTATTTTGCCAGACAAAATTAGCAACACTGAAATTTTCTGTACTTTTGACGTTACTAATTTATATAGCAACATATCACACGATCTTGGCATTGAAGCTGTTGAGTATTGGCTGAATAACTTCCCTAGTCAGAACAATGACCGATTTACTAAAGATTTCATTTTGAGTGAAATAAGACTTATTCTTGAGAATAATACATTTGAATTTGGGGAAGGTAATTACCGGCAAACGTTGGGTACTGCTATGGGCACATAGTTCGCTCCAACGTGCGCAACGCTAGTTCTGGGCTTTCTTGAGCACAAACTGTACGCAAAAATTGAGCAAACTCATGGAGAAGAATTCAGAAAATATGTTCATGACTCATTCAAGCGATATCTGGACGATTGCTATATTACCTGGAACACAGAAAAGGGTGACATATCAATATTCTGCGATCTGCTCAACAGCTTAGACCCAAACATAAACTTCACACTAGAAACACACAGAGACCAAGTTCCTTTTTTATACATATTACTGATTCGCAGAGGTAATAAAATTGTCACTGATGTTTATTACAAAGTGAGTGATACGAAGCAATACCTTGACTATAACTCCTGTCACCTACGTCACGTCAAAAAACAGATACCGTTTACTCTGGCAAGACGAATTTGCACTATCGTAACTGATAGTGAATTACGACAGAGGAGATTATCTGAACTAAAATTGTCCTTGATCAAGAGGCATTATCCAGTAGAAGTGATAGATATAGGAATTGAAAAGGCTCGGAAAATAGATATTGAGGTACTCAGATCTTGTGGTCAAAGTAACAAAAAAGATATCTTGCCATTTATTTGTACCCATAATCCAAACAATTTCAACTTCTTTCCGGTAATTCAAAATAATCGCAATATGTTGGAGTCAAATAACCACCTAAAAAAGACATTCAGGAACACCACCATTATAAACGGTAAACGACAAGGACCGAATCTTAAAAAGATTCTAACCAGGGCGAAATTTATCCCTCGCACAGACTCCACTTTCAAAACGAGTAAATGTGGCGATACACGTTGCAAAAATTGTGATCACCTTATATTGGATAGCTCTTTCACATTTCATAAAACCAATTATACATTTCGGATTAATGCAAATATGAACTGCAATTCTCGGAATTTAATTTATGTAATGGTGTATAACGGTTGCAATAAGTACTACATAGGCGAAACAGGGGATACTTTGCGTAATAGATGTCGTGTACACCGACAGCAAATTAATACGCATCACCTTCAACGTTTGCCTGTTACAAAACATGTAGCTCAATGTGCCCGGCATTTGGAAATTAAATTTAAAATATTTCCTTTTTTCAAAGTGCCGGTTGATGACCGGACTAGACGTGAAGTGACAGAAACAAACTTCATACATAAGTTCTGTTCTGAGCTTAACAGAGAGAATAATTGTAATTGATCGTCTCTATGTTAATCCGATAGTTTGCAGTCTCAACTCACTGTTAATACTCTTGTTTAATTCTCTCGATTGTTCATATTGTTTATTGTCTGTAATAATACGGGATATACTGTGAATGATGTATTGGAATCCGTCGATTGTTATATTGCCATGTATGAACTTGTTTAACGTTAGATATACTGTCGCTTAGACTACAGTATCCAAGTCAATATTACATGTGTGTATGTATAAATAGCCGTAATTTATTTGATCGAATAAAGCTTTGATAAACCGTCGAGACACGGTGAAACTAGTTAGCCAGAAATCAAACCAGTTGACTTCGTCATGATTTTTAACAATATTATATTTGCCGCACACAAAGGCAGTTTCGCTGCATTTATTTACTGTATATATATCAGTATGTAGGCTTTGTGTGTTCATAAGTATTCCTGGTGATGGTTTAAACAAGTGCTGAAATATAACATTATATATCAAAATGACATCCTTATTCTGAGTTTCAATCATACGCCGACAATACCTTATCATCATTATCGTGTATCTAGCAGAGCAGGGCTGGCGCAATACCAGGTAGGCGTAAAGTTAAAGGATGCCAGGCATGGTAATATAATTCAATAAATAATCAATTCGCTCCCGCAGTTGATGAAGGAATGATGTCATCGTTTTCTGGATCAGTCAAATAGGTCAGGTTGCGGCTATTTTGAAACTCGTCATATGTTAACGAAGAAGAAGCTATTGTCTGACACTGTAGGCAAGGAAGCAACACTAATGCAGCCCAAAATAACATTGTTTAACAGAACAATTTAACCTGTAACCTTCTAACAAGGTATCAAGAATATTAGCGAACATTACCACCATACTGGAAACTATGGCTGACCAGCTGGTGTGACATAGGCGTAGAAATGATGAAGATCTATACAGAGAGTATCACAGAGTTCAGTCAGTAAATTACTTCTACTGAATACACAGCTCACGCGGCTGTTTAATCACCCATCGATTGACGGGAGACGAGCCGAGTGGCGCTAATTAATTTGACAGGAATCTTGGTTATGTTCTTCCCCGTGGACGATGAGTATTAAAAGTAAGACATATGATGATTTGAGACACGGCTCGTATGCAATATATGTTTGCCAATAGAGTCCATTAGAAGGAACCATGTATATAGCTAGTGGTTTGGTTTGAGGTGTCACTTTTGCTAAAAGAGAAAATCCACCGTAAAAATGCTTCTAAAGTGCCAAAATATGTCAAGGAGCACATTTTGATCAACCATATCTCCATTTGTATGGAATCGACAATACACACTGTAAAAAATATTCTATTGTCCGAGTGACAACAGATATTCTGTCATTTCAGCAAAATTATTGTATTAGTTTAGCACAATCGACTTCATCACTTTCACACCCGAGTAGTTTTTCCCATTAACGTCACCTTTGGAGCGAGTAGCTTAAGGGTTTAACGTCGTTTAACGTCGTTTTCAACCTTGTTTCAGTCATATCACGACGGTGCCTACATGTGCCAGAACACGAGAGTGCTCCCAGTTCCTATTACCCTGGACACAGATAAGCCCAGCCCGTACAGCATCCGGTCACCCTTCCAAGTATTGACCGAGCTTAACGTCACATTTGGATCACTGAGTTTCATATAATTATGTAGGCATCATCAAATTAGCCCAATGGATTATGTAGGTACAGAGGCTACCTGTACTCAAAAGAAAGATATACGTTTACCACATAACTGCGGTGTTATTAGGGACATATGGTCATGACAATTTTCGTATGTACCTGTAGCTGGGTGCATAACACTTCCAATGACACCGACTGGATAATACATTTAGCGTGACAAATTAAATTACTACGCCTGGTCGTGACCTCACTGAACTATTTTCTCCATTGATACAATCTTACTACAAAGTACTATATTCACAAATGCATTGGGTCTGCGCAATGATCATTTTATCCAGATACATTCATCGGCCTGCAAACTATTTATTATTGATAGCCTTACAAGCACAAATTATTGGCAAAACATAATTTCATGCGCAGTCTGTCAATGGTGTCTGGCGAAGCGAGCCAGGCATCCCAGTTTCGGTTACCGTAGGCGTCAGGTCTCGAAAGTGCCCCCTATATATTCCGCAAAATGACGTCATCTTCGCGGGAGCCATTTTCCGGTCTATTTTTGGGACCTTCTTTCGAAATGTCGAATTTTCTCGCAAAAACCACTAAATATAATAGAGAATAATTAGTTTTACCTAAATCAAATACGCTCTAGTCTTTTTAGTCCAGAAAAAAATGCAATGAAATGGACAGAAAAACTGATTTTCTGGGATACCACATTTCCTCAATTTTGAATTTACCCATGATTCTATACTCAGACGGATATACAAATTGCCTCAGAATTAGCCCAATATGATAAGCTAAAACGTCACAGAGTTTCAGAGCCGTTAATTTCGTCGTGCTGGGGCAAAGGGGAAAATTTCACTAGGGCGAGGGGGGTGGAAAGTGCTCTCCAAGCCAGGAAGCGTTAAAATAATTCTGTGATAAACAGAACCCTACGCTCGTCGAAATTTAATATGGAATTTATAACACTCATTGAATGTGTATGAGCTCGCTAAATCTCGCATCACATAAAACTATACAACTCAACTTTCATATTAAATAGTCGCTTATCACCTTTGTACATGAATATATCGACCAGCAGACCCGTTCGTAAATTTTGTTTCACAGTATGACCGGACTATGACTATTGACCGAAATCTCAACGAATGAATTTACAATACCAGTTCAGCGATAAAATCTCTCTCGCTGTATATCCACAAATAACTTATCTTTTTGTGTATGAATGAAAACCAACAATATTACCTACATCTTGAAGCTCAACAGCCCGAACTATTAGCAGATAAAATCTGAAATGTTTGAAAACAAAAATGCTTGAAGTCATGCTTAATATTATTTGCTATTGATGGTGTCTTATTGCTGATGAAGCCACATATCTTTTACAGGCACGACATCTGACTATTACTGAAAGAAGTTTTTAGTAAAATCCTTCGTTCACGTTTGTAAGTGAATGCATCATATCTGACTATCATCATTCAGTTGTCGTCCAAAAAGAATTCACGCATCACTTCCAAACAGGTGTGAAATCTAAATTCAAAATGTTTGCATGAAGGTTCCAATGAAGTCAAGATGTTACCATTATAGAAAATATGGCAAGCTTGCTTCAAGGTTCTTGAAAGAGGAGCTATCAATACACATATAGTTAGAGGCAATACAGATTATTATATGTTATTAATCGATTGTTTTCGTATTGCCTTCGTATTGACCTGAGGGTCGCCGTATTGGCCCGAGGCCGCAGGCCGAGGGCCAATACGGCGACCCGAAGGTCAATACTAAGGCTATACGAAAACTATCGATTCATAATATTTTTATTAATTGACATTTACTGGCCGTGTTTTTGTTTTTCCGAGCTTGAGTGGCAGCATCCGTTTCTTGATCTGTAACAGGTTTGAATCGTTTTAGATCGTCTCCACATATCTCCTCAAGCTCTAAAATTCCACCCACGAACCCTTGAATAACACGCTCTGCGCTCGCCATCGCGTTGAACAAACAACACTGCTGTCGTCCGTATCTCCAGTCGTCGGTCCTTACTGCTAGTTACGGCTGTACTCGTTGACCTCGGCCAATACAACATTCAACCCGGCCAATACAGCTTTCAACTCGGCCAATACAACTCGGCCAATACAAGTCGAGTTCGACATGACGTATGGACAGGCCGTTTTACACTGTATTCGGGTAATAACATACACAGTCAATTAATAAGGTTCTGTTATTGAATAATCTCGCTGAAAAACGTTCTATCACCTTAGGGTTTTCGAGCCGTTTCCAAGACAATATAAGTATATTCTTGATTGTGATTGACTTTGTGTGAAAATTTTCCATGACGTAGACAAGATTAATTCTTGTGGGCGAAAGAATACTTGACCGTGATTCAGATTTGCCGACATCAAGAAATAGCATGATTGAAGAGATATGTATAAGAGGTGAGAAACGTGGGTGACATCTGGCGAGTAAGAAGCAACCATATGACTCCACGGAAAGCTCCCTCGGCACCTAACATTCAAACCTGAGAATACGAATGATTTATGGACGTGGCAGTGGTATCGCAGTCGCGCTTTTATTGCAGTTGTTCACGCGGAGACTATGAAGTAATCACACTGCGCCTTGCATCTATTTCAAGTCGAAATAGATACGCTAGCTCAGGAGCTGTGATGACAGATCAGCTAAAGAATAACTCATCTGATGTTAATAAATGAGCATCGAGGACGTCTGATAAGCGCCTCACGTAATAATACCCAGCAAAAATAACCTGTAATGCCTGACCTCGTACGGCCCAAAATTCCCAACAAACCATAAACCTACATATAGTTGGCGAAAAATAATGGACGATCTCTGGGGACTAAAAAAGCAACCCTATGTCTCTACAGGAAAGCTTCCCTTGGCACCTCATATTCAGACCCGACAATACCGTGGATTTTCGGACGTGGCCTTAGTATCTCAGCCGCGCTTTTATGAAGTATTCACATGACCCCTAGCACCGGCTTAAGCTGAATTAGATACGCTAGTTCGAGATCCGTGATAACAGATCAGCCAACAACAAAAACTCATCAGATGTTTAAATGGATGAGCACCGAGGACGTCTGATGGGGTAAACGACTCAACATGGGGTAAACCTGGTAAATGCACAGAATACCAAGAAAAGTGATGTTTGCCGGGCTTCGTCAAAAATTGTTGACCGTTTATTTCAGACAATGAACTGACGTTTACAATTTTTATTTTAAGAATGTTTGAGTTTTGGTGCTATGTGTGATTCGGAAAACTATTTTGGATTGTTGGAGCGAAGTACTTCGTGCATGGCGGCTGCCTCTAATTGGCTTTGGACCCTCTCCCTTCCCCTCCCCAGTAGGTTGAAGCTGTTTTACAGACGTAAACCTGTTATAAAAGGTATGAATAGTAAACCATAACTCATTAAAATTGATAGATAGGAATATCAAATATGGCATTAATACCCTATATTTAGTTATCATGCGGGCACAAATCAAGTCTCAAGAGCAATATCTATTTTCTATCTAGAAATCTTCTATTCTGTTTTAGAATTTCTCTGTATATGAATGCGACGTGATAGATTCATTTTTCTGGGGATCATGTGAGCAATACATTCAAAGATGGAATATTTCTAATTTTTAAAATATGTAACTGATTAACACTGGATTAACATAACTATAATCGTATTAAAATCGACACACAAACAAACTGATTTGTCAAACTAAACAAAATTAGGATTATAATATTACATGGTCGATAAGACAATTTGCTATTTTTTCTGTCCTGATCACTCTACTGCTGTATTTCCGACGAACGTAAGCTACCAGACCGGCAACCCACCGAACATTTGTATCGTTTTTTCAACGTTTATCCGTACAGTTAAAAAGAATGTAAACAGTATCAAGCTTGTCTGATTCAGTTAATAGGTTCGATCATTTTAAACAGTTTGTAAACAGCGCTCATTTCTTTCAGAAATACCTCAAGTCAAATCATATCTATACATTGTTTACCCTAAGTGGAAGTAAAGACCGCTACAATTCGTCCAGCTGAATCCCATGTACTTCAAGTTCGTCATGTATTCATATGATGTGACAAAATCAAAGCGTGACTGAGATACATCGTTCCCTAGACAACGGCTTTACCACGACAATCATCTAGAGTGAGAATAATAATCAGCGATACGAATGGAATTTTTGGAACATCATGAGGTCTTGCCGACACTATTGAAAACAGTTGATCGCTTTTCTCTTGCAGGAAATCTGCTTACTATCATGTGTAATATGATCCTTTTATTTGACTTCTAAAGCTGTTACATGAATTAGGTCTTTGGATTATGGACGCGAAAATTCTTTAATGGACGACGGCTAAATATCGAATGACGTACTAGACGCTTGTATCATCAATTTCTTCTCTGTTAAATCTTGCATCATTTCGTCATTACTGTAGTTGACTCACATATAGGATATATGTCGAATATTCAAAGGTTTCTTTTATGTCCATGCCCGCAGTGGTATATTGTCGGTTAGTGAAGTCTGAAACAGCTGCTACGGCAGATAACCGCTCTCCGCTAATTTCCTTCATCACACATACAAATGCGGTCAATGGTTATCTCGCTATCTTTTCTACATTGTTTTATATTGGCACCAGAATGGGTGAGTGAGTGAATAGCATTTAACGTCGCTTTCAACATTATTTCAGTCATATCGCGACGAACCAAGTAAGCACCACCCAGCCAAGTTGCGTTCCTGCTGCTTCAAAGAAGAAATCTTTAAAGTAGCATGGAACCATCCACCCTCCATCCATTCTATAAAACACTGAGGACAGCACACAAGACAAAGACAGGACGCATACATGATGCAATAAAGATAAGTGATATTGCAGTGCTAGACATACATTATCAAGTTCCTGTTAAAAGGCATTGAAGCAACAGGAGCCCGTGCCCACCGGACACCCACGAACCTATAGGCACCAGAAGTTATTTCTGTTATCAGCGTGATTCTAACAACAAAAACATTTTCCTTTAACTTCACACCGCCCACCATAAAAAGTATCATTTTTTAGGTATTGGTCAATCCAATTTACCCATGACTATTTCGTGAATATATTTAGTAGCATAAAACCTCCAGTATAGTATCATACTCCTCTATCGATAACTGCGATTCGTATCTCACTGCGTGTGAGATTTTTCATCATTTAGCGTAGATATTGCGATGGATGACGAGTTGGAGAAAATGGAATTTTTGTAACTTTGTCACTTTGTCTACCTATCGTCAATGGTTGATAATCCTTCATAAATCGGGATGAATTTTCATTGAAGCTTGTGAATGTTCATTGAAGATTCAAGCCCCCGAGAGATTCACAGTAGGCCTACGAAGCGTTTAAATGTCAACAGCCACGGGTAGAATCGAGATATGCATAGCTTACGAAATGTATCTACGAAGGTCCGAATCTTAGGACTCCCACACGGCTTCTAAAGGAGAGATTTCTATTCTGAACTATTGTGTGTTGGGAAAGGACGTCTCGCCTGAGATAAAGGAAAGTAAGGAAGTCTACAATTCTTAATGGACTATACAACAGCAGTATTTTGTCATTTGTTCAATCAAAACTGCTAAAGTTGCCTGACTTGCAAGGATATATTTCATCCCGATTTAGACGTCAGATCGGCCTGTCGGTCATGAATCGTCATCCACAAAGAATCTAAACACCCATATTCACCAATATAAAGCAGCAACTGGAATACAACCAGTGAGGTTGTTTCCACTGCGAAGGTCATTTTCAGCATAGGGTGAATTTTTACAAGAACTACCCCCTGAACAAGTACTTGAAGCTGCTGTTTAATTTTTCATTGTTCACTGAATTGAACAAACTAATATGATTCAAGGTGCACTTGAGCAAGACGGTTCTCAATCATAAACCTAATACGTTCATATTAGATCAAGCTCAGTGACTTTCAGAAACAAGGTCAGAGATTCTAACATTTTCTCATCAAATTTTCACTTTTCACAGCCACAGATCTTGCTGGTACAAGAGAGAATGTTCTTCTTTCGTGGATTCATGTGAAGTCTTTACGGGCTAGTATACCACCCGAGCGAACTTTCCCACACCCACAATCTAATGATACATTTACATATGCGAATATATTGGTTGTGAGATCGATAGATATAAAGTTATTCTAATATAAATGCTTGTCTTCTCATAAAATTAGCCTCTATTTTCAAACGCTTATTTTTTAAAAGTTCTATATCTTCCATTCAATTGATAACTTTGCTGAGTAGAAAAATTCTACAAAGTATCGGTGCAATATTTCTTTGGTTGGCCTAGATATTTTTCTGAGAAAACAAAACAAAATAGGTCTGACTTTGAACATTAACTGCTCAGGAATATGGGTACATTATATAATTCAATGAAGATAAGTAACTATTTTCTCGGCCTAGATTATACCAGTCCTGCCCAATTTCAAATTCCTGTGATGAATAGTTCTCGGGAAATAAACGGTTCGCTTCATAAAACTGCAGAAATCAAATAATGAAATTATAGCGATAAACATATTAGATGCCATTTGATAGCGATGCTTCCCACACTGATTGTCGGCCATAACTCTAAATGGTCGGCTTAATTGGACAGACTCTCAATCAGGCGCATAACTTTTCACGCCTGAAAAAAAAAACAACAACTAAAATTTCATGTAGGCGAACACTTATTCAACGATTAGAATCGATATAGGGAATAAAGAATATTGAAAGACTTTTCCAACTGCGAAATCTGTTTGTAGAGGTTCGAAGCAGATACAATAACAAGTCAAGGCTGTTTGCTAACTCACTGGTGTGCGGTCAACGAACCCCGTAATAGTCGCTGTGTGCAAAGATGGTCGAACTATAGTGTCGAATATAATAATTATCGCTTCCGTTCCATTGTATTATTAACAGCACAAGGCCTTCCCGATTTTGTAAAACAAGAATAAATGTCGATACTCTGGGTCGTTTTATTTTTTCGGATGACAATTTTACATGACGTTTATACTTACTGTGACACAGTTTTTGTGACTTTCACAATGGTGTATTCTCAAAAGCAGTAGTTATAAAACGGAAAGGGAATTCAGCAAAGTATATTATTACCAAAATGGTAAATATTGCCATGTTTTCATAGAACATTCAGTGAATTTACAGTTTGTCTAAATAGTTTGGATATAGCGAACCTTGAAGTTGAACTACTATATACCGATACTATAGTAAGTTCAATTATGGTCGAATCTACAGAGCATTTCGGTGTTCCTTACCAAAATATCTCATTAGTGGGAGAAGTTACGCATTACGTGACATATTTCGACCGTCAAAAAATGGTATGTTTATCATCGTGGTAGATAATGATGCTGGGTTGTCCGATGTACGCGTTATCAGATTACGCTCATCAGCAAATTCTATTTGGGGGTATGGAATTATGCGGTGACCACATTTGATCAAATCCATTCGTTTTACTGGAACAATTTCAGAAGTGTTTGACGAATAATTTCTCTTGCTCAATCTTGGTCATATCAATAAAAACATACATTAAAGAATACTCCATTCACGTGGAGAACAATGACAGATACTTTTCATCACCAATTTTAAGTTTCGGGGGACTGCTCTCTCTCGAAATTCTAGAGAGTGAAATACGCTGGTTAGCGTTCTTAGGTTTGAAGATGTAATTATTCTCAAATCTTGGCTGTAATAGATGTTTCTTAAACTGCCCTAAAGTGACATATGTTACGACAGGTAGAAAATAAAACACATTTGAACACAAAATAAACTGAATTTGCTTCTACCATTGACGAGAACATGTAAGGAATTGGTCTTTAAATATAAAAGGCATGGCATGTTTTGTTTTTTTATAGACTTGCCAACAAGCGTATACACGTGTGGTGCATTCTACCTACGTATGCTCTGCCACTCTATCGAACCTTAGGCGCGAGTCATAACGTTATCCTATGGTTGAGGTTGCTCAGCATTCAGATTCGTGGGCGTCGCTACGTCATTGAATCGTCATTTTCCTCTCCGCGTACAACACATATTCAACGGTGATACAGAAAGCCCATAGAAGCGGATCGAGTTTCAAATTTCTTTTACAAGTTATTCTTGCATTCGTTGAATATGGCGATCCCATTATCATTAAGTAAAAAAACATATGATGCTTCGCCCAACAACGTTGCTGAAAAACGCACATGGTATAGTTTACAAAATCCATCGATTTTGAGGCTGATTACACCTTTAATTTCTTAACCAAATACAATTGCTGGCCATTTAAGCCTTTTGCATAACTGTCCGTAACTGTTTACAAAAGCATTCCCAAAAGACATTTCTTGAATATTACATCATTTTTACGGGATAAGTGTGGCCATCTTGGAATTTTGGAAGTAGTATCCCCCTGGCCCAAGAAGTAAGAAACATATTTAGGGAGGGGGATACAATTTCTGGCGATTTCACTCTAAGGTTATGGAGATGAAAGCCATATATCATCATGCAGCGAATATTTTGTGTAACTTTCTGATTACTACAATTGACGCGTGGATAAAATAAGATAGTGACAAGATAAGAAACGCTAGAGTGTTTATAGTTTATTAATATAATTTAGACATGACGACCGGAGTTTCATTTGCAAATCCGAGACCAGATATTATCGTAAGTTCAGTTATCTTTGAATTGAGGTGTATCTTTATCACGTTTCCGCTTCTATTAACAAAGCCTATTTGTTAGCGAGAGGAAACACGCAGTATGTGACATATTCCGATAATCGAAATAGAGCAAAGTTATCAGCGTGGTAGATAATGATGTCGGGTTGTCCGCTTCCGTTCGTCAGCGAAGACATTTTAACATTGAAGGCATGACATTATGTAGTGGCCTTTCGATTTGTTAGGACAAGTTCAGGAGAATGTGGGGAACAATCTCTCTTACTAGATCTTGCTCGAACCATTAAGAATCTCGGTTAATGAATTTTCACTTCACAGCTTTATGGAAAGCGATGATCCATACCGTCCAAATAATGCCAACTAGTCAAGTAGCTAAAATCCTAATATTGGATTTTGTCTGCTACCCATCCAGGGGGTAGAGAAAATTCATGTTTGCAACGCGATTTCCTAGTCAGAGATGGTATAGAGGTTCGAAGTATTACACATGATTAAATACTACATACAAGGAAGAAGTTTCAACCGTCGTATGTTGATTCATTTCGGGAGATTTGAGTGCTCTAGTTTGAAAACTCTCGAAAGATGTAAGAGTTACATGTATATGCATTCCGGTGTGAATGTTCAAATTTAGCTTTCGTGCTACTGGATATTCAAGTCATCATATACTTTTAACAGTTTGTCGGGTATGTTTGTTGGGGTCATCGTCGCCGTGTGACCAACAAGGTTAGGTGCGACGTTAAACTTCAAACAACTTTCGTTCAATTCAAGGTAAATCTATTACCACGAAAGACATATGTAAAAAATAATGCTTTATCACATGATAAGCTATCAGTTTAAGCTTGGGTCAAGCCTATTTGATTGATCCTGGTCCTGTGCTTAATGTATATTACGTAAATCAAATAAATTGAGGTAAATATTTGTGAATTTAAAGTACGCATCTGTTGGAATTTAATTTGAATTCCTTCTGCATAATTTAAAATATATTTCCAGCAACATGAAATCACCGTATCCCAATCCATACGATTTTTTAGCTCCTTTAAATTGCAACAAAAGAACTCACCATAATGAACCATATATTTTTCGAAACCTATTTACTCCGTGAATCAGAATTCGGTAAAAATTGTAGTATTCTGATTACTACAACTGAATTAGTTGAGCGGTTTGTGAAAATTTAGCCTCCAAATGTCCTTGTTAATAAATTCTATAAATTATTCATGAATATTAGAATCAAGGAAATAAGCTCCCAATTCCCTTGTTATACAGCTTACCATTCTGTATGGATCACTTCTGTACTGTAGCTGACCGAGTTTTCCCGAATTATCATTTTGTACTACTTGGAGCAGAGCATTTCACTTTTGGCATTTTGATATCTCCTGACCAGTTAGATTTTGCAACAACATGGGCCAGTCATTTATATGTAGTATCGGACAAATGGTTTTTTGCTGATTCATCATTGAACGAAATAATGGGGATCGCCAGTCACACTAGGCGGTGTTAGTGCTCCAACAGGTAAAGAAGACGAGTCCAGAAAAACGACGTGGGCATGCGCCATTTACCTCTTGTTACACGTAGCCACCAGGCGTTAGTTCGAGCTGGCGAACCCCATTTAGTGCATGGAACACAGCTTGTTGTACACGCCGATAGTCATTTTCAATTTCATCATATCAATGAGCTCCAGTCTCTTTCTCAGGGAAGGTTACAGTCAAGGATCCCAATACAGCCTACCCTTCTCTATGGATCTCTACTCGACAGTCATTTTTGCTCAATAGCTGGACATGGTAACACAAATGTGTAGTTTGGGTGAAGTCATTCGTCTATGCTGACCGCAAAGGTATATGAAATTCAGAGTGTTATATACACATTCCAAACAAATTAGCGTGCCTTCTTTTTTCATTTCGTCTAGGAAATGAATTTGTGACGGGTCAAAATTCAATAATTCAAAAAAAACAAACAAACAAATTGTGACCCTCTTTATTTAAATCACGGATATCTTTAGAAGGGTGGCTCAATGTTACTTAGTTCTGCATACATGTGTATAGAACTCAAATTTATGTCTGTACGCCAAGTAGCAAGCGAGTTATCAGCAAATCAGCAAAAAAACCCTCACAAAAACAATTTAAAGGAGAAAACAAGCGAGGCTCGCTGAGGTTTGATTTTCTTCAATTATGATCTTCAATCAAGTTAAATGATTTACAAGTCCGTCTAAATCTGACTTAATTTGCAATATTATTTGTTAAGAAGTTTGAAAAGAGTTTATTATTTGATCATCGTGTGTTAAATATACATGCGTGGATCACCTGCAGTGCTAGCCGTCTAATTCAATCTTAATTAGATATATATATATATATATATATAGATATATCCAGATGCCTTGTTTGACAGCTCATAATAACGAAATTAAAAAAAAATATTGTTCACCAACCGATGGAGTGAATAATGTAATTTTATAATTTAAAAAAATCGAAGGCTTGAAGCTTGTTAGGGATACCTTCTCCTTAAGCAAAACAAAACAAAACATGATAATTTCATGGCTTTGGGTCATTTTGAATTTGTCCATGATTAACGGTTCATAGAATTATTCAATCATTCCAAATGCAATGACTAGATATCCCAGGATGCATATTAATTCGCCGTATATCTGTCTATATCCGTATATCCGTATACAACGGATCTGAAAAAACGCGTGTTAACTTCGCTCCGTGGGGCCTAGTATATTATAATGTTGTAGTATCTGGCAATTGAACCGGCTGTTTACTCTCGTGATTGGGGACCCATATATATGGGATTTAACAAAAAAAAAATGAGTGACAGAAAAGTAAAAAAAAATAAAAATATACGTGTAATTACAACGCATATAAGGGAAGTGGGAAGAGGTGCCGACATAGTGACAGAGCCACATGTATAATCTTCTGGTTAGCCTATTCTAAAGCACATACCAAAAATCTAACGATTCGTGAGATGTGTTGTATCTCAGGTACGCTTTTATTGTACCTGTTCATGCGGCAACTTGGATGACATGACCACACGGTCCCTAGCACCGGCATAAGCGGTATTAGATACAAATCTAGAGAGCTATGATGGAAAAGCTCTGACAACTCGTATATTGGTAATTGGTGAGTTGTGTCGTTGTGACAACTCGTGCACTGGGGTTTGGCGAGTTGTATCGTCGTCAGATGAAAATAGCGGCATTTAACACAAAAGACTAGTCTGTAACGCCCGATGTCGACCCAGCATCAACTTCCCACAATGCCAACATATATCAAAGACCAAAAGGTTTGTACAGGGGGCGGGCCTCGGGTACGAAACGCCCATCAGCAGAATCTCGCCATATACAGGTGAAAATTACAACGCATATAAGGGAAGTCGAAAGAGGTGCCGACATACTGACAGTCACATGACTTCACAGTATAGTCTCATGGTTAACCTATTCTAAAGCACACACCAAGAATCTAACGATTCGTGATATGTGTTGTATCTCAGGTACGCTTTTATTGTACCTCAACCAATGACTATGTACTGAGAAAAAAACACACGACACATTGGCAGGGGGAGTGAATCTGCATGGGCCAATCACATCCGGCGAGAACGGGTTCTCAGATAACCAGCTTGCGTATGTACAAGGCTAGATAATCTTTACAGCAGATATACAGGTTTGAGATTAAGCAATTTCGAGCTAATTTAGCTTTAACGACCTTTAAAAATGTCACTTTTACACGTACTGATCATCGGATTTCCAATTTCGGTGTCGAAGCGTGCGTTCACACTTTTAACATACAGACCTGAACATGGAAGAAGTTAAAAACCGAAACAGTCTCCTTGGTTTACAATTGTGTTGTTATATTTCATATCAAATTATTATAATCATGCACGCTGAACAACGTTTTCTCATCTCCTGTCTTGTGATCAACACTTCCTCATCAAACATCCAGCCTGGGTTGATTGCCGTCTCTAATCATGATCTCGCAATCCCACGTAATATGGCTGAATATGGATTTATAAATTTTCATCGGGTATGGTGGACCTGAATGCACATACGAACCAAAATAAAAAAATATAGTATATATAAATTTGAGATATGTTGTCTTATCAAACAAGCGACAGTTGATTGTTTATGTGTTACCATGGTTTCATGACTTTCTTAGACTTGCGATTGTTCAGTTTTGAGAGCTGCGGGGGTATTTAATGCAATTCGTTCTCATTTCCTTCCTCTTTTTCTGATCCCGAGAGCAATGGATACTTCGGTAAGAATGTAAATCTTCACTATGTTGCAACACGTTCCAGTAGTACTGTACTATCTTTTTAATATTATTTCAAGAGAAGTTCATTGTTGTGGATTATATTTAGTACCGGTATTAAAATAAAGAAAATATCAACATGAAATATATCTATATGGCATATCTCCCGCATAGCTAAAAAGTTGTTGATCAATACCCGTAGTTCACGAGTGTGTGATACAACTTAGAATTACATTCTTTTTCCTATAAAGAATCCCAAGAAGACTTTCCCACCAGAAAGCGACACAACCCTGGCAAGAGCTTTCCAGGTCAAAAATGCAGGGCCGTCGATCATCATCGGTGCAAAGTTGAGATGAAATATATTGAGGATCCAATTGTCAGGTCTCAAACGTCGAAAAGGCGAACAAAGTCAATGTTCCTCAAGGTAACACCAAAGTAATTATAAGTAGCCAGCATTTCTTTACCTTCATCCGGACAAAGGTCTTGTAATCAGGTTTTTACTTTTCCATGTAGAAATTTATGAAGACGTATTTGGTAGTTATTCGGATTTCATTCTGCCAGGTTTTCAGAAGGAATTCGCCTCTTCATCGGTGCCGGCTTGCCGTACATCCGAAATGACCTTGAACAAACCCTTGAATCTCCTCTTTGGACTTGTTTGAGGTGAGGTGATACCGGGTGCGATCTTCTGCAGGACGAATACCGGCGGCAGTTTCTTCTCCGTGTTTTCAACTTTGTTGCTCAAAAATATTGAACGATTTGCATTAGAATGTTCCGAAAAATTGACCAATTCGTCGTCCAGGGGTATCCCGTTAACGGACTTGTGATATGAAGCCTGAAGCAGACGAATCCGCCAGTGAATGGCCTCCTTCTTCATATCTGGATATCTTCATATCCTTCACTTGCAGGCGGATGAACTGGAAATGCTAACTCACACGAGTTCCGTGGTGAGGGTATGGACGGAACTGGGTGACAGATACGTCCATCGAACCCCATCCTGCCCCAAATCATCTCATCAAGAACGTATGTCAGTATGCAATTAATTTGCATTCATGCCAGCGTAGCCAGCACAAATCTGTGATGAGTACGTTGGTATTGCAGAAAGCATTCCCCAATTTATTGTAGATTAGGCGATAAAGCCTCAGAAACCGTATCTCGACGAATGGCGAGTATTGTATAAACATTTTTGGAGTGTGATGCGTAAGTCAGTAATAGCAGAGAAGTTTCGATTATTTGAAGCAGCTGTGACTTCAAAATAGATAATTTACTGTGACTGTGATGATTTACCACCTTATTTACACTTTTTGCAGCTTTAGGCCCTATGTATTTCATTTCTAATTTCAGCTGAATCCACAATTTTCACACACACTGAGACGGCCACTGTGCCATTTCCATGCCCAGTGTCATCATTCCCGTGCCCGCTCACCAAAGAAAAGCGCCTGCCGTCGACAGCTGAACCCTCAGCTGCCCCACAATCTACACGCAGCAGGGCCGAGACAAACGTCCCAAGAAACATTGCTGCGGGAGGTGTGGAGAGGAGTATGCGGAGAAAGGTTCGGAGAGGGTAATATAGGTGGGGTGCGACCATGGTCGAGGCAAACAACAATGTCAATAGCGGGCCCACGCCCACAGCTTCAACTTCATCGTCACCAAGGAGGAAGACTTATCATCGTCCAAATTTTACTGCCCGGAACATATTAAAAAATACATGAAAAATGTCCTGTTCTGTAATCTTATTGTTGAGTTATTTATGATATTGACATAAGTTTAAGGAATAAATTCACTTTTTATTTTCGATAGCAATCTTCAGTCGTTCATCCTGTGATCCTGTGTTAAATGTGACGATTTTAATCAACGTCACAAAACACTGGTTCAGAAACTTAAAAACAGGGCTATTCCACCAAGCGCCTACACTCAAAGTTTCTCAAACTTGGCGATACATATCGCATGCTGATAGCACAATACGAACGTAGCGTGCAAGATCTATGGCGCTACGTTTCGTAACTTGTGTCTAATTCCGCTTAACCCGGGGCTAGGGGCCGTATGAACCCATGTACTCCAAGAACCTCATGGTACTCATATGAACAGTAACAATCAAAGCGTGACTGAGATACATCATTCTTTAGTTGACGACTTTACAACGAATATTATGGATTAAGAATACTGATCAGCGATACGGATTTGATATTTTTGGAACATCATGATGTCTTGCCGGCATCATTGAAAGCTGTTGACTGCTTCTCTCTTGCAGGAAACAAGCCTATGTTTATGTATACTATGATTGTCTTCTTGAATTTGGTGCTAATACTGTTATATGGAAAATGGAATAGGTCTTTGGATTATGGATGTGGATATTCTCTAATGGACGACGGCTGGATTATGAATGACGGACTAGACGCTTGTAATCAAAGTATTTCCTCGTCATTAATAGAAAAAACCTTTTCGTATCACAGCACCAATTCCAAATGTGGACGAAATAAAAATAATAAAAATGCTTCAATTTTTTGTTACCTTACGATCGCTTTTAAAAAAATTGTAGATTTTGCCATGACTTGTGGTGATTCGTAGCAGACTGGCAGGCAGCCTGGGTTTATCTGATTTGAACCCAAGCATGAGAGCTAGTCCAACGTTCCACAAAAACTTGACACAAGCTTTCCCCATGTTGATTTCGCAATGGCCAAAGCCTGGGATGAGAAGGATGTTTTGTAGACCTTCAGCTTGAACAATGTGAAAGGGGAGCCATCGCCTCCAACGGCCATCCAGCTCTGCTCCCCTTCAAACAGCTCTGTCTGGATTTGACGAAGCACATTACCTCTAGCTTCGTACGAGCAGGGAATTTGAAAGCATGACTCACCCATTGAAACCTGACAAAAGAGAACGATCAAAGTGTATCAGGAAGATACAAACAACATTTTACTCATACTATAATAATAATTAAATTTGTATATTGTAATAAATGGAACTGTTTGTAATGGAGAAATATGTGGATTACAGTATGTTTCTTTGGAAATCACGTGTCCCACAATTGCGTTTTGCTATCTACCACTCCAGCCACAGAATTGTGTAAACACTCTCCACCGAGGGCATAACATTCAAATAAAATTGAATTCAATTGAATTACAGTGTAAGCTTCCGTGGATGGATAAACATTTCACGAATCAGTAGATAGCGTAATGCGCTTCTGCAACACGTGATTTCAAAATCAGTATAATATACCGAAATATTTCTTTGATGGTTTGTATTTTGTTTTTTTTTCACATTAATTATAGGCGTGTCATATTACTTTATGTGTGTTATTGTTATACGCTACATCTGCATTCTTTGTATTGTGATACTATTTGCATTTGTAATCACATTTTGTGATTCGATTCCACGGAAATGAGGTAGGAATGAGTGCTCGTCTACATCTGTGGGACCCGGTGTAATGCTATACGTGTCGTCACAACACACCATGTCTAACATATCTGTAATGTTAACACGATCGACAGTTGTCTGTTCCTCATAAACTGTACTCAAACGATCAAACGAAAGGAATCTGTTCCGCAAATCTTGAACCCTCCGGTCACACTGGGTAATATCTGCCTTAATGCTGCGCACAATGTCCATTTGACTGTATTGTACAGCCATGGTGATGGGGGCAAAGATGACTCGTACTGACACACAGAAAGGGTTGACGGAGAGTTATGAATGATATTGGTAATGACATTGACTTTTGCCTTGGCGTCCAATAGAACTCTCCAATTTCGCCCGAGTTTCTGATTATTATTCAGGAAAGTAACCCCATCTACCGGACATTTGTTTTTTCCACACGAGCTCTACTGATGCAATTGCGAACATTGCTGTACGATCCACATGGAGACAAACGAGACATTACATCAACAAATGTTTTATTTCCGGAAACAAAATGGCTAGCGAGAATGGCTGCAAATGACAAAGGGGTTACAAGATTCACATGGCACGACGAACACAAACAATCAACTGCACTGACGATGGCTAGGATCTTTTATTGGATTCGACTCACTGTCTACTCCAGCACACCCATTGAGGAAGGATGCAACCACCTCGATTCTCTCACCAATCCAGTCGACTGCATCTAAGTCTGACGTCATCGTATGCTTTACTTTGGAAAATGGCATTGGCATCTTCAGAGATGTGAGTTCTCTGGATCCCCCAAGCTCTGCTGCCAGCTACAACATTGTCTGCTCCCCAACCTTGCCTTCCCTCAAGAGCTTTACCGCAGACTTTATTTCTTCCGTAATAAAGTCTGGCCGTTTCGAAGGTCCATCATCATCTGGTATGGGGTCCAGAAAGTTCTTCGCGTGGAGTGCACACGCGGTGAAGATAGGTCACCCGACCCTGGAGGCCCATCTCCTTCAGAGCGCGAATTATAGGTTGCTTATACTTTTGGACTGTCAATTGTACGATTTCGGCGTTAACTGTACATTTTCAGTAAACTCAGCATGGGACTTGCACCCACATTTTGCCTCCATTATGAAACACACTCGTGTGTTGTCCATGCACTGTACAGAATTATTTAGATGAGCCAATTGCTAAAGACTCTAAAGTGAATGAATGCACATTTGCACCAATCAACATGTGGAAGAACGAGACACGTCAGACAACTATTCCATATATGGAATATGGAATAGGTCTTTGAATTATGGACGCGGATATTCTCTAATGGACGACGGCTGGATTATGAATGACGGACTAGACGCTTGTAATGACAATAAATAAAGAAAACTTGGTAGTAATACTCGGAAAAATGAAATCACATAGCATAAGTACAAGTCATATGTTCCAAAATCTGTAGTGAGCTGGTGTCGCTCAATTGCACAGATTAGTGTCCCTGGAAAAGTACTTTAACGAATTTTTCTTGGTGGATATGATACTCAGTTATTAGCGTGTTTGTTATGATGTTTATGACTAACCGCTCATAGGCTTGATAAAACTAGCCTTCTGATAGGCTTGATAACACTGGCCTCGTGATAGGCTTATTGAAGTTCATCCTGTTGGAATCCAATATAGGGATTTCAGACCCTCTATGTGTACTTATGTGAGATAGCTGTTTCAATCTTTATGGGATGCTGTGAATAATAACAAACTTCAGGAGTTGAAAAAAACCCTGTAGGCTATACTCACCTGAACAGCCGGAAACGTTTCGATCACGCCATGATCAGGCGATATAGAATCGGCCATACACGATTAACTCACGAACATTTACTAAAAAAAGAGCCAGTCGCAAGGTGTATTCCATGCCACGAAGATCTCACAGTGAAAGATATTCTTATCGACTGTATAGATTTTAAGATTGTATGAGATCCTTATTGTCGCGCGACTACTTGAGAAGATCTTTTCAGCCGGGTAATAGAAGACTATATCTAAGGTTATTTGAGAGAAATCGGTTTATTGTATAAGTTTTAATGTGTGCATGTTTTAATCTGTTGGATCACTGAGTTATTAACTTGAATACTCAGAATTTTGTTTGATTGTCGCCATATAGCTGAAATGTTGCTGAATTGCTTAATTCTCTGTCTTAATAACACTACCGGTAGGCTTGATAACACTAGACTTGACAAGACTAGCCCTCTGATAGGCTTAATAAAACTAGCCCTCTCATAGGTTTGATAGCACTAGCCCTATGATAGGCTTAATAAACCTAATCCTCTCATAGGCTTGATAACACTAGCCCTCTGATAGGCTCAATAAAACTAGCCCTCTGATAGGCTTAATATCATCACTAGTCCTCTGATAGGCTTAATAACACTAGTCCTCTCACAGGACTGATAACACTAGCCCTATTATAACACTAACCCTCTCAACGTTTAGCAACACCTGAACTCTAATACTACGGCAGGTGCTATATCAATTTCGCCTGGCAAACGTCTACCCCCAGTCATACTCAGAAGCCACCCGTTACATGGCTCACTCTTTTTTCGTCACATACTCCTGGAAAATCTGTCAGCAAGCAAGTCTAATGTTTTTCAAGCACGATGAGTATTTCCCGACAGTACCAAATTAATCGACTAATCACATCTATCGAATGATTACTTTGTAGTGAAGCTAGTTGAATACATGATATACTATTTCACGAAACATTGTCATCAGATCCAATAATAGGAGTTGCCTCCCCTTCAAGAATGTGTTAATTTCAATTGGTTTAAACATACCCAAACATGTAAAAACACTTGTGCTGATTTTTGTGCTGGGTTGCTGGTAGATGTCCTCAAATATGAATTACGAGCAAATTCGTTCATCCAGGTGAAAACTTGTATATGTTAAGGAAAAGACGCGAAAACGACGCGTCATCGGTATTTAGCAAGATTTTGAAAACGCATTTTCTAGGAATTCAGGTGCGATTTTCTTATGACCAGATCTGATGAGTTCAAAGACGCGGGTGATAGCGTTTGTTCTGATTCTTATACACAACATATGTGTTATCGATCGTCATCAGTGTCTTTCCAGATACAGCGAGAGGCATTCTATTGTTGTCTCGTCAAATTTCCTCCTTTTCAATCCATAGTCTTCGCCAGTACAATAGATACATTTCCTATCTGACACAAATCATCCACTCTATTGTTCTCATTCCATAGATCGATCGGAGTCTTTAGCATTTCTGTCTCCAGACAATAACCATACGCCATTCGTTCGACCAATGCCTTGCCACTCAATCTTGATACTCACAGAGGAGATCTCGTATTTCCTGAAGTAATTCTGCTGATTTTTCCAGGTGCGAAATCCGTTCTCTAAAGGATTAAATCTGTCACAATGAGAAAGTCAACGATGTAGTCACTGGTGTACGATCAGTAGTTCCAGTAAAATGTGCTATATGCAATAATGGAGAGAGAGAGAAATAAGGTTTAACGTCGCGTTCAGTAATATTTCTGCTATATAGCGACAATCAAACAAAATTCTCAGTATTCAAGTTTATAACTTAGTAATCCAACATATTAAAACATACACACATTAAAACTTATGCAACACACCGATTTCTCTCAATGACCCAAGACAGAGTCCTCCCTCACCCGACCAAAAAGATCTTCCAAAGTAGTCGCTCGATAAAAAGAATCTCTTACAACCTTAAAATCTATACAGCCGATAAGAATATATTTCACTGTGAGATCTCCGTGGCATGGAATAATCGCCCATCGGCGATGTTACATTAGATCAATTACAAAATATGATTTAGAAAAGACACAGAATCTGTTTAATAATGTCCGCTTCCGATGCTTTCCACTGGTAACTGAATAATTTGGGCCTGGTTGTGTATGTTCTTGTTGCCAAGAGTATATGTCGATAAGCCGGATCATTAATATTGGTTCCGGATGATAATACCTGTGAACGTTTAGTAGAAAATTCTCAAAAGACTCCCACATCCAATTCTGTCTGCACCTCCCAGTGAGTAAAGGCTAGAGATTGAATTAATGGATACATTTTTAGTTGCAATAGAAAAGAATATGAAAAGGGACACTAATCACCAGGATATTCTTATCCATCACACCGGTCTTCGGAAGACAGTCTTCTATACTAATATTCGCAATACCCGAAGTCCATACTTATGAATCTGTGTGTAATGTTGTCTTTCTCGCATCATGATCTCGCAAACCTACGTGATCGTGATATGACCAAATATGGATTTATAAATTTTCATCGGGTATGGTGGACCTGAATGCACAACATGCACATACAAACCAAACTTTTATTTGGGGAAATAAAATACCGTGGGTTAGTATTCTGGGGATCAAATCATGGGACAGTATATCTGGAAGATATTCCTTTCCGGGATTTCATACCTAATACTTAGTGGCATGCCTGGAGCGCCGGTGTTAATTCATGTCTGTGAACGTTGTGTGTGCATTTTGACACTTGTATGTTCTTACCTTCTCTATTTTTTGCTGACACTGTGTTATCTGAACAGCCTTTAGATGACTGATAAGTTTAATATGGACGGTGGATATTGTACGTTTAAGTAAGATTATGATTATCTTTCTTTGAATTTGTGATAATGCTTTTATATGAACTGGGTCTTGAGCGAGGAAATTCATTAGTGCTTGACGACTGTATATTGAATGACGGACTAGACGCTGGTAAGTATTATCTTATTCACATCTCGAAACTATATCATTACAGAAGCTCTCTGAGCTCGTTTTCTCCAGATCGCCACTCTCTCAGCTGATGCAGTTGGTTGTGTTCATTCAATACTTTTGTCGCTATACGAGAAGGGACCATGATTATGTGTGAGAAAAGAACAGTGACATAGAAAAAAATTGGTGTTTCAATGACGGCGAAATTCTGTAATGACGCGGATGAATGGAGATTGCCTGATCAGATTAAACTGTGCAGCTATTCGTTGCATAGAGAAATAAGACAAATTTGTTCTTGACGATGGCTGAATATTGGAGAGAGAGAGAGAATTAAGGTTTAATGTCGCGTTCAGCAATATTTCAACTATATAGCGACGATCAAGCAAAACTCTAAGTACTCAAGTCACTAACTTAGTAATTTATGTTATCTTTAAATGTTATCTTTAACGACAGTGAAATGAATACATTGATCAGAAAGAGTCATGCGATATTTGTCTCCCTTCAATGTTTCCTAGAGCTGTTTGTTGGTGCTGTAGCAAACAAAAACTGCTGTCATGGTAATTATTATTTTTTTGTTCAATTTGACTTTTTGTATTTTACTATATCTGCTGACATTCAGATAAGTGAGCGCACAGGAGCGATTAGTCAAATGTTAACCACAGAGGGGAAACAAGGATACGTAAGCAGATATTTTATAGATTCTAGTATGGCGGGGATGGTAGCACCTTTGCCAGTTGATGTTGAAAATAAAATAGATAACTAGCATTGACTAGCACTAGCACACTGTGCTTTTCATGAACACAGCATCACTCCCTCCTCCGGCTCACTTTCACGAAGTGTAGACATAAGCTAATATGTTGAACCTGATTCAAAGACCTGTTAAACATTAAACAATATTCGGTGCACCGGACATAATCTACCGGTATACATTTGAGTATTTATGAACGATTACGCTACGAAATTTTCAACTTTCTATCACGATTCCCTTTGCGTTTGTGTCAACACATCGTGATACGTTTGTAAGATTTTTCTCACACAATCTAGATGTATTCCTGTGCGATGCCAACAAGACCAATAAAAAGTTTGTAGGATTTTAGTTACGAATGTGATATGGACAGGCGGCAGGTCATTCCAGTGAACCTTGCCGCTATACACAGTTTCTTTTGATGGATTATCGCCTCGCTACTACCTTCATACTGAAACACATGTGGTCATTAATGATGGATCGGTATCATTTTTGATCAGCCGAGTTATAATAAGGGGATATTTCATTTCAATCAAATAGACACAGGCATGCTCATTTGACAATCAACATGACTTACAGTCCGGGAATGTCAGCAAAAATAATGGTAGCGTAGAGGATCTCATGGAGTTTAAAACGGAACGAAAATGTCAAAGCTTGACTGGTATGCACGATAACGAATAGTAATTTCGCGATAGGGTAATTGGCCGTCATTAACATTTGACAGAAGAAATATCGCGAAGTCTTTCCTTGCATCAGCAAATCATGTGTTCTCTTCCAAGAAAAGTTCGATGTAATATGTCATCTTGAATGGGCTTCATATTTGCGAATTTCCACGAATATTTACCCAATTGGGGCGGTGGAGATGGGGGAGCGGTGGTTATTTTCCATCATTTAAGCACCGGAATTACATGCAAATATCAACATTTTGAGTTTGAGTCCGATATATCTCGTATCTATTCGAGATATTGAATAAGTATAGGTTGTGGTCGCAACTCATGAGTATCCGCTGAATTCATCTTTATTACCTCTATCTGGTATCAACCTAGATTTTAACAGGTTATGCGAAATATTTTGTAATTATAGATTGTAGTAACAACAGAATGATACTCGAAGAACTCATTATCTATCATCTGAAATCCCCTCATTGTATTCTGAATACCAAGTAAATACGTGATCCATCACCACAATATTCAATGAAGTGTCCATTTCTAGCATCAAGTGGTCAGCCCCTAATAAACGATTTTCAACCGCGAGAATTAATCTGGATTGTCCTTAAACCGTTATTTACGACACTGCGCTCAAAGTAAAGTTGTCAAACGTGAAACCGCTCTTTAAGTAATGAATAGTCTGATGGAACTATACCTCATTGCAGTGAACTAATCTGCATCCTATGATAAGTCACAGCGGTTACTTCATCAAGGTAAGCCACCTCCCCCCCCCCCTTTCCTCAAAGGTATACACGTGTCACAAACGGCAGCCATCTTAAAGGCAATCAGTGCTGAGCTGGTGAGGAACGGTTCACGGCTTCTGTCCTTCAAGCATCTTGATCCAGTTTATTTCATTTTCATCCTCTTGCCCGTTCTGATTTTGTGCCGACATGGTGTCACCAAAACGGTCTTTCGCTTACTGGCAGTGTGACTAACATCACAGGACATCAGGACTCCGTCGCGCACTGAACTCTTGAAAATCCCCCCGCCCCAAGTTGAAATCCTGCCTATAATGAGATGGGCATAGCCCAAGTCAGAATCACCAGTGATTTTCATCAAAAATCACCTGAAATTTTCACCAAAAGTAGATCAGCACAGAACTTGCTGGTAACAGTCCCCTAATGTACCTTCATGCAAAAAAATCAAGGTTCTAAGGCCAACGGTTCTCCTTATTTTGCCAACGAAAGGATTCGGATGGACTCACTCACTCGCTACCGGACAATTTGCAGATGGTAGCCTACTTCGTAGGAATAAGGAGATTTTTATATGGACCAAGGAAAACTACTGAACATAGAATCTCTTTCTCATCTCGAAAATATACCATGACTGAAGCTACCTGAGCTCATTTTCCTCAGGTAGCCTCTGTCTCAACTGATGCAGTAGCTCGTGTGTATTCATTTTTTTCCTTTATATCAAGATTGATCGTGTTTATAAAGGTGAAAAAACCAATGGCATACGGAAAGCAATTTGATGGATCGATGACGCCGAAATTCTGGAATGACATGGTTGTAATTATGTAGCCGATGTGATGGATAATAATGTCCTGGTGATTAGTGCCCCTTTTCATGTCCTTTTGTATTGCAACCGACGACGGACACTTGTCCCCAATGTGGATAAAAGTGTATAGCTGGGATGCGAGATAGGACACGGACAGTCTTAGCCACCGGACAGTCATGTAACTTGGCAGTTCAACATTCAACCAAATGCGAAACGAACACCTGCGTTTGTAGGACACATTGTGACAGCCATACTATCATGAACCTAATTCTAGCAGTCATAATATTCAACCCTCGTCCACAAAAGAATTGCCGCGTCAGACCTTTCTTATCCGACAGTCAGCATCGCTCCCAACCAGGCATGATAAAAAAACATTCATAGGTGGGATCGTACGCTCGCAAAATATCCTTAAAAGCGAAATGGAAAAATTCATTTTGATGAAAGAATGCTGGACAGTGGTACGGATATGACATCCCGATGTATGGCCGAATTCATTGCAGACTGCTGACCGCTTCTGTCTTGCAAGAAATTGGTTGGTCTTGATATATTTATTGTACCTGCTTGGGTGTTAGTGCTGATATTGTCTTATGAAAAAGGCCTTTCGATTATAGGAGAGAAATGTTTTTTTTATAGACGATGGCCCACTACTGAATGTCGGACAACAATAGGGATCCATTATCATTGCTATCTGTTACATAATATAAATTGAATTATGCTCATATGAGTCATGCGATTTGTGTTCTATATTCAATAATTTGTATGTTCCCTGGGGCTGTTTTTGGTGATATAACAAAAAAAAACGGGCGTCACGGTAATATTGTTTTTCGAAATGTGTTTTTGTAATTTTCCATATTTGCCGATATTCAGGTAAACAAGCGCGCAAATGGTACAGGAGAGGGGAGTGCCAACGATATCAGGCACGATCAGTAAAAAGAAAACCACAACGGGGAATTATGGATAATGCAAGCAGATATTATTTGTTAGATGCTGCTATGGTCAATCTATCCTGAGAATGAAATAAATAGTTCAGACTATAATTGTTCTGAACAGTAAAGGCACTATTCAGAAAGTTCGTTGTTCGTATAACACACCATATCACCATACACAAATTTCACTGATTGCTTAGAAAGCTATGTGAACACTGGGACGAATATGAGAGGGGCTGGCGACGCGGCAAAGATCAAAGGCTTTTCTGAGAGCTCTCGTGACCGCGTGGATTTTTTTTTGTGTTCAATGTTGGATGTCCGTGACGCAACGTGTTTGCTGCATCATTCGGAAAATTTTCAGAAAGATCTTCACATTGATTGGACTGTACTTCGAGATTTGTGCTAGCTGGTCACAGGTAAAGTATCCACAAGTTTTAATAAGACTAGGATGCATATTGTTTTTGTAAATTTAATCAATGATCGGCAACATTTATCATTCCGTTTCAAATTCTCGTACCAGCAGAAAAAAGTCATCGCAAGGGCAGATCAATCCTCCTCGATCAATATTTTTTGTCCACAGAGTAAACCGTTTCACAAAGGCTCTATCACATACATTGTTTTTCTCCAGGATAGCATCAGCAGCACATGATAACATCAGGTTTTTTCTCTTTGCACATAACCCTTTCACATTTCGAAGTATATATCCTGCGATATAAAACAGTACAGACTGGTCATTATCTGACAGGTCATGGACTTTACTATCACAGTTGGTCTCACAGGAAGTGATGAATAGCATCATCTGTACAAGATGCCTCATCCAGAGCGACCTCATCCAGAGCGGCCTTTACTGCGGCGAGGATAGATTTCATCTTATCTCTAGAAGCCAAGAGAGAGTTGTAACACCAAAAAATCGTTCTCTCATGTTGGATGTGCCAAAGCTGGCATACTTTCGCATCGAAAATACTGTGAGAAAGTTAGCACACAGAAGATCATTCAGGGCACATCTTTCCTCTTCTCCAACTCGCACAAGTTGTTTTGCCACATTCACTATCTCTGTACCATATACTATTAGTTATACGTCGCCCTTCCGGGGTAATACGGGATGAGATTTGGTTTCTCTCGCCATATTTTTCCGAAGGGCGATGTATAACGAATTTATCATATCTCAGAGCATTAAGAATCACTTTGGACTTCAAGGCCGAAATTATGGAACGGACTTCGATCGGACTTGCACTGGTTTCAGAACGATCCACAGCATGCACCGGAAAAAACGAACACAAAGACAAATGTATCATATTTGCAGAAATATCAATATTTCAAAGACAGCCGCTGGGGGAGGGTAAAAGGATATTCAGCAATCCAACACATATCTCACTGTAATCAAAATGAAGGCACTCAGCCCGAGCCAGACTTCCCATTGTGAAAGTTTCAATTGGGAGCTAACGTGGATCAAAGAGCGAACAATCATCCTTTTCTTCAATTCAGCTTCATCCTACCATGTTCAACCTTATTTGTGTCATTCTGAAAAAATCCATTTCCAGAAGCATGCTCTCAGCTCTCTTTCCAGTGAGCATCAAACTGCTTAATCTCATTTCATATTTGACATATTAAGCAGTAATATTATCAGCGGACCTGTGTATATGAAAGATTCTCATTCCACCTTCATTTCAATAAGCCATCAGGACGCCCGATTAGGATTATTCCACATCTTTAAAAAAGTGAGATCAATATATTAAGGGTTCAAAAATGTTACATGCACATTATGACTCTTTTTTCATTCTGCATCTGTTCAACACCGTGTCACTCGACAGTGTCACTTGTGTCATGTTTCCATAACATCACACAGGAGAAGGACCAACATGAACTGACTTAAATTTACAGTTCGAGAGAAAATCGGAAAAATCAAACTGTCCTGCACAATTTGGCAGAAGTATAGGTATTTGCTTCATTTTCGCACGATGATGTTGATTGCATTTATTGTGCAGTTATTGAACATTGGCGCTGAGGGATTTGCGGCGACCAGGATAGCTTTGGGAATGTCACACGATGTGGGCGGGACAGCGGTGCTGTCGAATTCACAAAACAGCTGATTAAGATCAAAATCAAAGTCGTCGGCATGGCCTTCTGCTCGTACATCCTGGGTGTGTAACACGGCCGACGTGGCATCATTTGACGTGTGTGCAGGGTACTGAGAAGATGATGTCACAGTTTCTGCAGGATGGGGTTTGACAAGAACATTTACTGGAAGTGTATGCGTACCGGTATTCGTCTTTCGGGTTGAACCCGTCGTGTCAGGAAAGGCTACTGACGCAACCGTGTGGCCCATTTGCAGTTTCTCGCCATCACTTACTCGCTGGTAAACCGACAGCGACGAGACAGATCTGTGACCTGTGACAGCCATTATTTGAGATGCTGAATAGTTGTTTCTAGGATGGTGATGCCGGTTGCTCGCATACTGTGGTTAGTGTATGGTTCAGAAAGTTTCAGACGAGTGCCCAGGTTGGTCATGAAGGCTGCCAAGCGGTGTTTCCCAATAGGTTTGTTATAATACCAAACTTTATCGTCGTCGAGGAAACTATCAACCGGGTACTGCCACAAGCGCTCACATTTCGGATGGAGTTTGGAGATATAACTTTCGAATGAAGCAACAGGACAGAACGGGGAACCTTCTTCTTCAGGCATGAATCCGGTAACACCCTCTTTTTGCTGGGCCCGGCGATTTTTGTGAGTTCATCCTCCTTTTTTTTCACATAGCTCTGCCCAGTTTTCGGGTCCCGCTTGATGATGAATGTGTTTTTTGTCATCTTTTCCATATTCTCCACTCCTCTTCTAAAGAAGAACAGACGTACATCGAACTGAACTTTATTTGCAAGCCCAGTTGGGGTTGTTGGGGACATGAGAACAGACTTGTAGAGTTTACAACGATCGGACTCGTTTATGGGCTCATAATGATCGGTGTCGCCTTTTCCACATGCCTTCAACTCTGCAAGTGCGGTTTTGAAGCACTCGTTGGCTTCGTTAAACTCCGAATTTCTAATCAAATCAAAAGTTTTCAAATACGGTGGGGCCTTCAGGTAACGATTCAGAGAATGTCGAAAGTTTTCGAGAGTGGATGTTTTGTACAATTCTCCGTCTTGTTTTCGGGCATCCAAATAAAAATGACTGAGTACCTCTGCTAACCTCTCGGCCGAGAATCCTTCGAATTCTTCACTCTGTCCCTTCTCTTTCAGGTAATACTTCAAAGTTCTGGCGGACGCTTTGTTCGTTTTTTTTTGTGTTGCTGGGAATACTATTAGCCCGCTTTTCAACAACTTCATCGTCCGTGTGAGACGCGAAACGTTTGCCTGATTCAGCCATTTTGTTTAGCAGACGATGGAATCTAGTGAACACCTGTTCGTTGCCCTTGGCGACGGGGGTATACGATATATATTCGACCAGCAAGTTGACAATACAGCATCACACATGAGGTCTTTCAGCCAATCAAAAGTCTACATGCTTCTCTGAGATATGATAAAGCTGACTGTAGGTTCAAAATGGTCGATGTTACAACACACAGCAATGCAGGAAGTAGAGCTTGTTTGACAACACCTATCATATCAATTTCTTTTGCCTTGTCGCCATCTTCCAAAGGGAGCAAAATAAATAATTTAGAAATTTATGTAACTTTGATGGCAGGTATGGAATAAACTATAATGTCGCAATAATTATTATTATATATGAATTGAAATATTTACCAGCTTGCTCGAGAAATTAAAATAACAGCTTAAATTAAATTCTCTTGAGGCAAAATGTCTTCTTTTCAATATCTTTTCAATGCCAAAACAAAGCATTAGGAGCCACTTCAAATTCTTATGGAAAAATAAAATCAAATTCTTAGGCTCATTAAAATTAATAGTTTATCACCGACCACCCCCATTTTTGCCTCTGCCCTGAAGATTCATTTTATTATTTTCCTTCTGCAGTGTCTAAGACAATTGATGTATTATGCTGAAATAAAAATAGAAATCTGCCTGCCCATCCCCCGTTCCTGGCAAGCAGATTGTGATAAATGAATCATTAAGTTTTATGAGCCTTCATATAAGGCCTACAGATTTTGCGATGCTTAAGCTAAAGTCGTGTAAAGGTGTAGTGTCTAGTAGCAAGACAGAGCAAACAATATTTTTATAACAGTCAACACTATAAAAGCTTTTTTAGATTTGATTTTTTTAAAATTATTTTTGTGTTGTCATATTTTTTTTTATTTTATAAGAGATTAATCTAATATTACAAAAAATCATTAGCTCTGGGGGATGCAGGGTGGGGGGGGAGGGGGGGAGGATAAGCGACTATTGTTATTGGTATCAATGAATTAAACTTAAACTGCCCTTTAAAAATAAAACGTACCGAGAATGGCAGTGTCTCCATGAATATCTGCAGAGCCCTTCCTGAATCCAGAAATAGTTTTGTACTTCTTCGGGCATTTAGGACAGACGTAATTTACGTCATCTATGGCTACATCCGATTTATTTTTTGGGGGTTTGTTGGGCAATTTACTGGTTTTTACCCCTCAGCCCATAGGGCTGTGGGGTCTTGTCGTTGCCATGTACGTACGTCCGTCCGTCCTAGCGTCCGTCCGTCCGTCCGTCCGTCCGTCAACATTTTCTTGTCCGCTAAATATCTTCAGATCTATGAAGTCGGGCCTGACCAAACTTTGGTGAGAGCTTCCTGAATGTTGACAGATGAAATGATTAGATTTTCAGATGGCTATGATGATGTCATGATTTTTAATTATATTTTTTATTATTTATTGATGGCGTAGCTTTTGCACTGTTATCTATGCCCATCAACATGTTCTTGTCCGCTGAATATCTGCAGATCTATGAAGTCGGGTCTGACCAAACTTTGGTGAGAGCTTCCTGAATGTTGACAGATGATATGATTAGATTTTCAGATGGCTATGATGATGTCATGATTTTTAAAAAAAAAATTATTATTTATTGATGGCTTAGCTTCTGCACTGTTATCTATGCCCATCAACATGTTCTTGTCCGCTGAATGTCTGCAGATCTATCAAGTCGGGCCTGACCAAACTTTGGTGAGAGCTTCCTGAATGTTGACAGATGAAATGATTAGATTTTCAGATGGCTATGATAATTTCATGATTTTTAATTTTTTTTAATTTTTTAATTTATTGATGGCTTAGCTTTTGCACTGTTATCTATGTCCATCGGGAACCCTTGGCTGCATGTTTCGTTGTGAATTTTGAAGGTTCCCTGATACAAGAAAGCCTGGTCCATTCATGATTATTATTGAATGAAGGACAACATTTTTCTTAAATTTTGCTATTAAATCATTCTATTTTACATCATATGATTTATTCTAAAACTTTTGCATGAACCATATTTGTGTCCACACATTTAACTGGTACAACATAATGCTTCAATTTTTGTCACCAAACATGTTACTGTACCTTGGAAATTATGTAAAACGAGAGATTAGGAGAGCCCATTTTTAGCCTGACTGTGTGCAATTTTGAATCAGTTTGCATACCTGGAGCT
>JAVTVY010014438.1:0-64531 GCA_036873755.1 Hanleya hanleyi
ACCGAATTTGCACCGATCATAATTTCTCTTCTGGATCACCTGTTTCGCCTTGGAATGACTCCTTGCCCTTTCGTAGGCAACTTCTAAGCGTTCCCTCAACACCTGAGGATACTCAGCAGTCTCATCTGTTTCGATATAGGATGGTAATCCAGTCACTAGGTCTAATGGCAACTCTACTTTCCGACCTAACATCATCCGGTTTGGAGTGTAGCCAGTTGTCTCGTGTTCAGAGCTTCGGTAAGCCATCATCGCAAAGGGTAGTTGTTCATCCCAGTCAGTTTGGTTTTTGTTCACCATCATCGAAAGTCTCGTCTCCAGTGTTCGGTTGAATCTCTCAACCATGCCGTCTGATTGAGGGTGAAGTGCTGTAGTTCTCGTCTTTTCCATCCCTAGCAGTTTGCACACTTCCGCAAACAACTTTGACTCATAATTTCTCCCCTGGTCTGAATGGATCTGCCTGGCTGTACCAAATCTACAAATGAATTCCTTAACAATCTTATTGGCTATTGTTGATGCCTCCTGGTCCGGTATTGCATACCCTTCTATCCACCTGGTGAAGTAGAATGTACCTATTCCCACTTTTTGATCTGGGAAGAGGCCCCAGGACATCTGTGGCTAATCTCTCCATAGGCAACCCAACAGTGTACTGTCGTAAGGGGGCCCTCAGTCGTTTGGCTGGTGGTTTCCTCTTCGCGCACATATCACATTGTTGGCACCACCGTTCGACATCCTGTTTTGCACCAAACCAGTAAAACCTTTGATTCAGCTTCGCAAGAACTTTCTTCGCTGCAAAGTGCCCTGCTGTCTTGGTTGAGTGAAGTTCCAGAAATACATCCCTCTTGTAGGGCTCTGGAAGCAGAGTCTGCCACACAAGGCTGCCATCATCTTTCTCCCATCTCCGGCAGAGGATCCCCTCTCTAAAATATAACCGATCCCATTGCTTCCAAAGGGATTTCACCGCTTCACTCTGTGGAGATACCTCTTCCCATGACGGTCGCTGGTCACTTCTCTGTTTAGCACCTATAATCCAGGATAAGTGGGTATCCTTCGCCTGAGCCTCAATGAAAATGTTCGGGTTCCATTTATCTTCACTGGTAACTACAGATGCTACTGCAGTTTCCCTCTTCTGTCTCATTGGTTCAGTCAGCTTAGAAACTACAGGCGATTTCTGTGATGTGACATTCTTTTGTGAGTCCGCATCTGTTTCTGTTGAAATACAACATGACTCCTTTGGGAGGTCATCATAGTAGCCCATCTTCTCGCACTGTCGACAGGCTCCTCTGGACATTGCATCGGCATTTTGATGTTGTTTACCAGGTCGATATTGGATCTGGAAATCGAAAGTTCCGAGAACTCCCAACCATCTGGCCATCTGCCCCTCGGGTTCCTTAAAACCCATAAGCCACCTCAAGGCACAGTGATCAGTTCTAATCACAAAATGTCTGCCATACAGATACTGCTTGAAGTATTTCACAAAGGTCACAACTGCTAGAAGTTCACGCCGGGTCACACAGTAATTCCGTTCTGGTTTTGAAAGCGACTTACTGGCATAGGCAATCACCTTCTCTGTTCCATCCTGGTGCTGAGATAAAACAGCACCTATGCCATAGGCACTGGCATCTGTGTCGAGGATATACTCACCAGTTTCGCATGGGTAAGCCAGAATGGGTGATTGGATCAGTCTCGCCTTTAGTATATCAAAGGCCTCATCACATTCCTCTGTCCAAGCAAAATTCTTGTTCTTCTCTGTCAGCTGGTTCAAGGGACGGGCAACATTGACAAAGTCCTTTATAAACCTTCGGTAATAGGAGGCTAACCCGAGGAAACTTCTAACGTCATGAACATCTGTAGGGGTAGGCCACTTCCTTATAACATCTATCTTGTTGGGATCGGTTGACACTCCATCTTTAGAAACGACATGCCCAAGATATTTCACTTCCCTCTGAAAAAGGTTGCACTTCTTAGGTTTCAGTTTCAACCCAGCAGCCTCCAACCTGAGCAAAACTTCTTCCAGATTCTGAATAGCTTCGTCTAAAGTCCGTCCATAAACAATGATGTCATCTAGATATACGAGGCAAGTCCTCCACTGCACTCCTGCCAGAATCATCTCCATCAATCTCTCAAATGTGGAGGGGGCGTTACACATGCCAAAGGGCATGACGTTAAACTGGTGAAGACCACCTCTGGTGACGAAGGCTGACTTCATCTTTGCGTCATCGTCCAGGGGCACCTGCCAATAGCCACTGGCCAAATCTAAAGTTGAAAACCAACTAGCACCCTGCAGGGCATTAAGTGAGTCATCAATTCTAGGAATAGGATATGCATCTTTCACGGTCACATCGTTTAAGCGACGATAGTCTACACAAAAGCGAATGGACCCATCCTTCTTTGTCACTAAAACTATAGGTGATGCCCATGGACTCGTTGACCTTTCAATCACACCTCGTGACACCATGTTCTCAATTAGTCCATCAACTTCGGCCTGCTTCTGAAATGGCAATCTTCTGAAACCCTGTCTGATGGGTGGGCCGCCAGTAGTCTCAATGTGATGTTTAACTCCATTCGCACGTCCCAAGTCCTCGTCCGACTTTGAAAAGGTATTACCAAACCGACCTAGAAAAGAACCCACTTTATGTTTATCTTCTTCCCCCATATCAGCAGTACTCCTGGTATACAGGTCCTCCAAATGCTGCGGCAGAGTCGTCTCACTCCTGTCGATTACATTTACCTCTACAGATCCTTTTTGGACTTCTGGGTCATCTGTTGCTTCAGACGATAGAACAGATTCACATCTACTAACCGTTTCTAGTGTTCCCATGGTAGTCCCTTTATAGACCACAACAGGTTCTGTATTGGTGTTCAAGATCCGCACAGGGTACATCTCCCTCTCGGTATCCACCAGTACTCTACCGACGACCAAGCCATTACGCAGCGAAGTTTTTGGTTCCACCATGGCCCATTTTCCACAAAGCACAGGTTCTGTTGCTCGACATGGCAACACCACCTCTGATCCAGGAGGAACTGTCATCTGCTCTGCCAGTATAAGTCTACATGCCTCGTCTCTTTCGGCTACTACATGACAAACAATCTGTTCGTCTCCACAAGTGATACTGCCACTTTTAGGATGTATACGCACATCATACTTACATAAGAAATCCATCCCAAGAATAGCTTCTCCATGGATATCAGCAACAAGAATCGTCAGGACAACCGGGGAAGACATTATCCCTAAATCAACTCTACATTGTCCATGCACTTCTATAGGGTTCTTGTCTGCTGCTCTCAAAGTGACGGTAGAATGAATCAGCTGTGGTCTACAGTCAACAGGTATCTTCAAATACATCTCCTTTGACAAAATCGTAACACATGACCCTGTGTCAACCAGAAAACGAACATTAATTCCTGCAATACAACCAGTAACATGAAAACCAGAGTCAATCGAAGAAACATCTTTATTCAAATCTTCCTTATTTACAGTCACATTTTGAGGCATCATCGTTTCACTTCTGACTGGATTCAAGCCTCCCGAACCAGTCACAATTAGTTTTCCGGAGTTCTCCTCCGTGGAGCACGGACAGCCTCGTCCCTATTGACCGCCGGCATACGTTGTCGTAATGGGCAGTTACTCTGATAGTGACCTTTATTTTTGCAGAAAAAGCATTCGATTTCATGAAGGGGTCTTCGGTTGTATGACATCCGGTCAGCCTGCCTATCACCAGACCGAGGAACAGCTGTCATCTGAGAAAGCAACGTCTGAAGTTGTTGTTCAATTTTCGAAAGCCTAAGACTGGTTTGGTCAGGGATTGCATTAACCTCACGTACATGCTTCCGGGAGGTCTGCTCTTGTCGCCCAGCTTCTATTTTTCGGAAACCCTCAACTTCTAGGGCAAGGGTGACCGTTTGCTCCAAGTTAATGGGCTTTCCCTGGTAAATCCTCATTCTGGCCTCCGTATCATCTAAGGCATCCACGAAGTGAGTTTTTGCCAAGCGATCTCTCTGAGCTGGTGTCATATCAGGGTACGCCAGGTCGGCTAGCTTCCTGATGGACTGCCCCAACTCCCTTAAGCCTTCACCGCGTCCCCTACGTCTATTTCTCAACTCTGCCAGATATAACTCTGCCTGTTCTCCAGGACCAAATCGAGTTGTTAAGACATGCGTTAGCTGAACGAAGTCTCTCTGCTCATCAGGGGTTAGACTGCATGCTATCTGTCTAGCTGGACCTCTCAAATGGGTGAAGAGATAATCGGCCTTCTCGCGTGGTCCCCACTGGTTAATATTCGCTATGGTATTAAACACACTTAGATAATCCATCCACGAACCATCACCACAGTATGTCTCCGGTCTCATGTTCAATCTCTTTGGACGACCTTGATCCCCTCCACCGGCAGGATCCTCTTCTTCATCACATTCGAGTGATCGAGCTTCTCTCCCAGATCTTCTCCTGGCTGTCCGGAACTCAATTTCCTCATCGACTTCATTCTCATCTCCTATTTCTGCGGAAAACTCTGTATCTTCTTCTGCCATCTTTACGTCTGGTAACTAAAAGAAAAATCTATTTACAAACTTCCCACAATGCCTCACTCATCCCACCGCTGCCACCAATTGTAACGAATTTTGCGCGTGTGTGATTGGTGGATTTATCTAGATTCCATTTATCGCTGCCACCAGTGACGTAAGGTGTCACGACCATCGTCCAAAGTAACATCTATGACTACCCTCCAATAGGCATACTGAAACTAGCCCTCTCATAGGCTTAAAACAACACTAGCCCTCTGATAGGCTTAACCCTAGCCCTCTCATAGGCTTAAAACAACACTAGCCCTCTCATAGGCCTACTGAAATCAGTCATCTCAAGTTCATCTGGGTAACGTCCATCATCAGTCATCTCCCGAAGGCGTTCGTTACATGAGTTCGCTTCTTTTCACCAGATACTCGTGGTATATCGAGCTGGTAAGGAAGTCTTCTATCATCTCAGATGACCCGCCAGAGGTTATATGAGTGGAGTATCATGGGAAGTGTTTCATGCATACTAATCCCAGGTATACAATAAGTATCCTGGTATGTTTCACGGTACCTCTTAGGTAGTTTCCACATTTCGATAGATAATCAAATACATTTTTAGATAACCTTAAGGATACTTCGAGTACCAACTTTTCCATAGATGTGACTATGCTTTCATGTATCCCTAAGGATATCTTGGCTTAGACAAGAAGGAATGAGACAACACAGATATTTCAAGTTTAACAAATAACAAAACTGTATTCTGTATAAAGGAAACTGTTTCAGGATATATATACAAGGATATCTGATCAATTATAAGCTTTCAAGGATATATCAGGATATCATAAGGACACATAAGGATATATCAGGATACATCAGGATATATATCCTTGGCACACAGCATATATACAGGATACTTTATCTTTATGTTTAACTTCAGGATATATATCAGGATATCATAAGGACATATAAGGATATATCAGGATACATCAGGATATACCAGGATATCATTAGGATATATATATCCTTGGCTCACAGGATATACACAGGATACTTTATCTTTATGATTAACTTCAGGACATATATCAGGATATCATAAGGACATATCAGGATATCATCAGGATACATCAGGATATACCAGGATATCATCAGGATATCATCAGGATACATCAGGATATATATCCTTGGCACACAGGATATATCTATCCAACTCACACAATATGCATTTATCTTTAGTTTGAGGACATAACAGGATATCAGAAGGATATCCGACACACAGTCGCAGGGTATAAACTATGATAGCCGATCCCTACAATCATGGCTGGTATCCTAATTATTATATACGCGACGGATATGTGGAGGATATCCTAAGAACATGCGAAATATGTATTCAGGATATACAAGTCGGTAAATCACGATATCACCGGTACGAATGGCCGAATAGGATATCAAGGATATGTCGCCGTATATCCTTAATCGAGGCTAATAAACCACCCGTAGCTCCCAGTAGGAAATATATTCCTCACTACGGTGTCTTCTGTGTAGGATATTGACCTGCTAGTGATAATTCTATTTTCCCCCACCCTAAGGATATATGTGCTGCCCCAAGTCACCAGTGATATATATGTATCCAGGTCCGGAGGATATATATCCTATTCCCCATGGAAAGGAAAGGTCATGTGCAACCCGGTACACCTACGAGGGAATTGCACCTCCCCGTAGTGTCTTCTATGGTGCTGGTTCCATATCAAAGGGTCCACTCCGAGTGTCCTTCTCATTAGTTGCAGGATACATATATTTTGAACACACATCACTAGTATCCTACAGAGCACACATACCCCAGGAAACACCAGTGTCAATGGCAATAAAGGTCTGGCTATACCTATGCAGCTATATAGGATATCTGTAGGATATATATCCTATTCCCCATGGAAAGGAAAGGTCCTGTGCCACCCGGTACACCTACGAGGGAATTGCACCTCCCCGCAGTGTCTTCTATGGTGCTGGTTCCATATCAAAGGGTCCACTCCGAGTGTCCTTCTCATTAGTTGTAGGATACATATATTTACTGCCAATGACACCGGTATATCCTATTTTATATTTCCCTCACATTTCTGCTATTTAAGGATATATGTAGATATCCTGCAGGATATATATCCTTCAGGATACATATCCTAGTACAGGGTATATATTCTTCAGGGCATATCCTACAGGATACTATTTCACTAGTATGCTGAATGGATCATCACAGTAAGGGTATATCCTAGGAAGGATATCATCTTTATTGGTCATCTAAAGTAGTCATCTCCCGCCAATGGTAAATAGGCGACCTACCTTGTACACGACAAGGGGCAAATTGCGAAGAACCTCTTCTATCTTCCCGTTTATATAGCCCGCCAAGGGTAAAACCACGTGTCTACAATACCTACGCTGATTGGCTGAGCCACCGAAAGCTGTCTGCAGCCGATCAAGCCATGATTATAGTATCCGCAAAAATGTAATAAACTCACCAAATTTCCCCGAAACACTACTAAATTTCTACTGAAATATTCACCTAGATACCCATAGAAATTAATTCTGAAGTTTTTACACAGTTTACTGTCCAAATTTAAAGTCCAAACTATGTCGAAGCGTCTAGAATCTAGCTTCGCAACATGGTCTCGTCAGGAGACGAGCATGATAAAAATTCACGGAATAAATGCATCTACCAGGCAATCAGGGAATTACCACAAGCTAACAAGCATTTACTAGGTAAGATGACATTTAGTTCAATCAGTTACCATACTATTTTAAACAATTTAGCCATTGAAAACACTAAATCTGGTCAAAAATAGAGGCACATGGCAGTGTTGAAAACTGGTCCCGCGATAACACATTACATGCTGGTACAAAACAGATATGTGACACGGACTATAATAAACCTGTAAAACTTATGTACAACATTCAAATAAACATTTAGCAATCAGACAATTTCCCACAATATATTGATAATATCTATTAATATGTCAGTTAATCAGATTTGGCGAATATCTAAAATTCAGACAATGATATGTTGCATCCATGACTAATCACTATCTATTAGTTGTATTTTATCAAATTAAGAAATTTCTACTCAAATTTAGATATAAAATTTTCCATATTCTCAAGTATCTGACTTTATGAAATATATGATATGATTTTTAATGAAAAGCTCTTAAGTTATACATTGTAATGACGTACAACCACAGATCAACTTTGCATAAACTAAACATAGTTACGCGGAATTCAGTATTCGGAGTTGCCCTTTTTTAGCCCACCATCACCAGATGGTGGGCTGTTCAAATCACTTTTCGTCCGTGGTCCGTCGTCCGTCCGTCGTCCGTCCGTCAGTCCGTCGTCCGTCAGTCCGTCCGTAAACAATTCTTGTTACCGCGATTTCTCAGGAACTATTTCATGGATCTTTCTTAAATTTGGTACACATGTTCCCCTTGGGGTCTAGTTGTGCAAGATGCCTTCTTTGGTCCGATTCGAAAATCCAATATGGCCACAAGGCGGCCATCTTGGATTTCCCCATGAAACTTTGTTATCGCGATTTCTCAGGAACTACTTCATGGATCTTTCTCAAATTTGGTACACAGGTTCCCCTTGGTGTCTAGTTGTGCAGGTTACCTTTCTTGGTCCGATTCGGAAATCCAATATGGCCACAAGGCGGCCATCTTGGATTTCCCCATGAAACTTTGTTATCACGATTTCTCAGGAACTACTGCATGGATCTTTCTCAAATTGGGTACACATGTTCCCTTTGGGGTCTAGTTGTGCAAGATACCTTTTCTGGTCCGATTTGAAAATTCAATATGGCCACCAAGCAGCCATCTTGGATTTCCCTATGAAACTTTGTTATCGTGAATTCTCAGGAAGTACTGCATGGATCTTTCTCAAATTTGGTACACAGGTTCCCCTTGGGGTCTAGTTGTGCAAGATACCTTTTCTTGCCCGATTCGAAAATCCAATATGGCCACCAGGCAGCCATCTTGGATTTCCCCATGAAACATAGTTATCGTCATTTCTCAGGAAGTACTACATGGATCTTGCTCAAATTTGGTACACAGTTTTCCCTTGCGGTCTAGTTGTGCAAGACACCTTTTTCGGTCCGATTTGAAAATCCAATATGGCCACCAGGCGGCCATCTTAGTTTTCCCCATGAAACTTTATCACAATTTCTCAGGAACTACTGCATGGATCTTTCTCAAATTTGGTACACAGGTTCCCCTTGGGGTCTAGTTGTGCAAGATACCTTTTCTGGTCCGATTCGGAAATCCAATATGGCCACGAGGCGGCCATCTTGGATTTCCCAATGAAACTTTGTTATCGTGATTTCTCAGGAACTACTGCTTGGATCTTTCTCAAATTTGGTACACAGGTTCCCCTTGGGGTCTAGTTGTGCAAGATACCTTTTCTGGTCCGATTCGAAAATCCAATATGGCCACCAGGCAGCCATCTTGGATTTCCCCATGAAATCTTGTTATCGCGTTTTCTCAGGAACTACTTCATGGATTTTTCTCAAATTTGGTACACAGGTTCCCCTTGGGGTCTAGTTGTGCAAGATACCTTTTCTGGTCCGATTCGAAAATCCAATATGGCCACCAGGCAGCCATCTTGGATTTCTCCATGAAACTTTGTTATCGCGATTTCTCAGGAACTACTGCTTGGATCTTTCTCAAATTTGGTACACAGGTTCCCCTTGGGGTCTAGTTGTGCAAGATACCTTTTCTGGTCCGATTCGAAAATTTAATATGGCCACCAGGCAGCCATCTTGGATTTCCGCATGAAACATTGTTATCGTATTTCTCAGGAAGTACTACATGGATCTTTCTCAAATTTGGTGCACAGTTTTCCTTTGGGGTCTAGTTGTGCAAGATACCTTTTCGGTCTGATTAGAAAATCCAATATGGCCACCAGGCAACCATCTTAGTTTTCCCCATGAAACTTTATCGTGACTTCTCAGGAAGTACTGCATGAATCTCTCTCAAATTTGGTACACAGGTTTCCCTTGTGGTCTAGTTGTGCAAGATACTTTTTTCGGTCCGATTCGAAAATCCAGTATGGCCACCAGGCGGCCATTTTGAATTTCACCATAAAATTTTGTTATCTTGAATTCTCAGGAACTGATGCATGGATCTTTGTCAAATTTTGTATACAGGTTTCTCTTGTGGTCTAGTTGTGCAAGGTAGCTTTTCTGGTCCGATTCCAAAATCCAATATGGCCACCAGCTGGCCATCTTGGATTTTCCCATGAGACTTTGTTATTGCGATTTCTCAGGAACTATCGCATGGATCTTTTTCAAATTTGGTACACAGGTTCCCCCTGGTGTCTAGTTGTGCAAGATACCTTTTCTGGTCTGATTCGAAAATCCAATATGGCCTCCAGGCGGCCATCTCGGATTGCCCCATGAAACTTTGTTATCGTGATTCCTCAAGAAGTACCTCATGGATCTTTTTCAAATTTGGTACACAGGTTCCCCTTGGGGTCTAGTTGTGCAAGATATCTTTTTCGGTCCGATTCGAAAATCCAATATAGCCACCAGGCGGCCATTTTCGATTTCCCCATGGAATTTTATCGTGATTTCTCAGGATAAGTGCTTCATAAATCTTTCTCAAATTTGGTATACAGGTTCCCCTTGTGGCCCAGTTGTGCAAGATACCTTTTTGGTCCGATTCGAAATTCCAACTTACGCTTCAAATTAATACTGTATTCCCGAGTTGTGACGTTGCGTCACAAGAGTCGGCTTATCAAACGATGGGGCATATTCTATATATTGACTAAAGAGAATATCCATACTTTCACCTTCTATATCAAGTGAGTTCAAATGATTCCGAATTAAATGTATTTCTTCAAATTTTAAATCAGTTTACTTTAGTCCATGCCGTTGCAAGTGAACTGCCCCACCGTTTTGTCTGCCGAAGGGACGTCACTCTTGTGAAACAACGTCACAACTCGACAACTGTAGACTACTGCGTGTTTCGATCCAAGGGAGATAATCAGGGCTCATGCCAAAGTGTCAAAGATATTAGTCTTCGCACCCAGTACCCAATGATGACACGTGCAAAAAAAAAATACTACAAAACGAAGACGAAGGATCCTCCGGACATTCACTTTCAGACTAACTTTGCTCATTTCACTTGTACTATAACAACCGACATCAAGTACAGTTTCTAGAAATCTTGAAACTCCTGAACCTTAGACAGATAATATCTTGGTGTTTTCCAGTGTCCCTTTTTCGATCTTTTTCACTCAAATTCGAAATTCTGCAAACAAAATTATAAATCAATCGTTTGTTCTTAGTAACAATGGAAAAAAAGATCCTCTTGTCATTAGCTTACAATTATCAGACAACGGTGGGCGCCAAGATCCTTCAGGATCTCTCGTTATACATTGTAAGCTTTCCGAATTTCCGACAGCTTAACCACTAGTTTTACATACGTTGCACGCGTTCGGTCAAACATACATTACGATACTTACGATATAAATTTATTCTTGCAGCAACAACATGATTCATAAATTCAATTTGATGTAAATTCATGTAAATCTTGAAATTCAAACAATGGAACTGTCGCCATACGATCATGTTTACCATGTGTCATGAGACCCCATTATAATAAGACATTATTCTCCAACAAGAAACTTCAAAATTACACTATTTCACGAGAGCTGGAATATGTTCCGCTCAACAAACTTTCTCCAACAGGTCTGAATAGTTCTTTTACCAGTAACTTTTACTACTAACTCGTTTCAACAAACTATTTTTAGTGAAGAACATTAATTTCAAATGAATCCCATTTGAAAGGAATTTAATATTATCCTGCATGTGACCCAGGATGAAGGAAATATTCAGTAATAACATGTACGATCAATTCGCTAATAACTCAGTTACAGGAAGTGATAATTACCGCCATAAAATGCTTCATCGTTTACATATTGAATACATTCAGCTCTGATACAAATATACATATTCTGATTAAAACAGAAATTCGTCGCATATTTTCCAGCCACATTCCCTAATTCTCCACATGGCATATACCGTCGATGAAAATGTATTCAAAGTTCTGCAATAAACTTCTGCTTTAGTTCATATTAGATCAATTATCCAGTAAACTAATATTTAATCAAGGCAATTATAAATTTTATATCGCAGACAAATATTCTTAAATACAAAATCTTACTTGCGCATTTTTGTCTTTCATAGGAATAAAATCCATCTTATTTTTCTGAATTTATTATTATTATGTTCATTGTAAAACCCTTGTTCTTTTCTTTCTTATCAAGAAAAGGAATATTTGCACATTACAATCCCTCCATTTTTCATTGCTGAAAGGTTTGAAGTGGAAAATTGCCACCATTTAAGTATTTTGTTAGTTTCTTTAATTCATATTGTGCGGTCAAGACAAAGCGCATGTCCTGGGTAAACTGATCTTAACTCGAGTATTAACTTCATGAGTCGCCAGAGTTTAAATTGCGAATTTGCGAATTCAAATGCTGTGAGATATTTTCTAAAAGAACAACCATCATCTATTTCATTTTAATAACTATTACACTTAAACTTTCTGCAAAACTTTGAATGAAACTGATATTTTCAGACCGACAGTTAAAATTTGAAAAACATCCAAATTCCAATTTCAATATTGTGTTTCAATAAAGCTATATTTCATGCCAACGACAGAGGCGTAAGACAAATCACGAAAAATAAAAAAAAATAACGTAAATTACCCAACAGGAGACAATGGAAGAAATATAACAAAAATAAGAAAATTTGAGAAAACAGCACTGAAGTAACGAAATATGAGAACTTTTTCTATTATTAGGAATTTATATCTTAGTACGAAGCGTACACAGAGATATAGTACATGCCTCATCGAGGCAAGTGTTCACAGATATATCGTGCATGGTTCGTCGAGACCATTGTACACATACATATCTATAACCTATACAGTGGATTACAGTTCACATTCCAATGGGATGATATACAGCGGCATTGACATTATTAACCCGATAACATAATAAATCTGCTTTTGCGATTACAGGAAGTTTCACCTGTGTCCGTGCTGAGTTACATCTGTCCAGGCAGTTCGGTTATTTCGGAGCTCAAGTCTATCTACCCAGTGCCTCAGTTGTTTTGATATCGTGGATCTCATTCTGGCTCAATGTGGATTCCGTTCCCGCGAGAATCTCTTTGGGTCTACTGACTGTTCTTACGATGACAACGCAGTTCTCGAGCGTACGAGACAAACTGCCCAGCGTTAGTTATGTTACTGCCTTGGATGTGTGGATGTCAGGGTGCCTCTTGTTCGTCATTTCCTCACTTTTAGAGTTTGCCTTGGTGAACGTACTCGTCAGGAGGGAATACAAACTGACTGGCAATAAAAGAAGTGCCGACAGAGATGATGGCAAGGAGCACTACATCAATTATTCCAAGCCTTCTTTGACTCATGTGAGACATGTTCCTTTTAATAATTATTGAATTATTATTTACTATTAAATTTTTCAGCCCACCATCACCAGATGGTGGGTTGTTCAAATCACTTTTCGTCCGTGGTCCGTCGCCCGTCCGTTCGTCCGTCCGTCTGCGTCCGTCGTCAGTCCGTCCGTAAACGATTCTTGTTACCACGATTTCTCAGGAACTACTTCATGGATATTTCTCAAATTTGGTACACAGGTTCCCCTTGGGGTCTAGTTGTGCAAGATACCTTTTTTGGTCGGATTCGAAAATCCAATATGACCACAAGGCGGCCATCTTGGATTTCCCGATGAAACTTTGTTATCGTGAATTCTCAGGAAGCACTGCATGGATCTTTCTCAAATTTGGTACACAGGTTCCCCTTGGGGTCTAGTTGTGCAAGATACCTCTTCTGGTCCGATTCGAAAATCCAGTATGGCCACCAGGCAGCCATCTTGGATTTCCCCATCAAACATTGTTATCGTCATTTCTCAGGGAGTACTACATGGATCTTTCTCAAATTTGGTACACAGGTTCCCCTTGGGGTCTAGTTGTGTAAGACACCTTTTTCAGTTCGATTTGAAAATCCAATATGGCCACCAGGCGGCCATCTTAGTTTTCCCCATGAAACTTTGTTATCGCGATTTCTCAGGAACTACTGCGTGGATCGTTCTCAAATTTGGTACACAGGTTCCCCTTGAGGTCTAGTTGTGCAAGATACCCTTTCTGGTCCGATTCGAAAATCCAATATGGCCACAAGGCGGCCATCTTGGATTTCCCCATGAAACTTTGTTATCGCGATTTCTCAGGAACTACTGCTTGGATCTTTCTCAAATTTGGTACACAGGTTCCCCTTGGGGTCTAGTTGTGCAAGATACATTTTCTGGTCCGATTTGAAAATCCAATATGGCCACCATGCAGCCATCTTGGATTTCTCGATGAAACTTTGTTATCGTGAATTCTCAGGAAGTGCTGCATGGATCTTTCTCAAATTTGGTACACAGGCTCCCCTTGGGGTCTAGTTGTGCAAGATACCTTTTCTGGTGCGATTCAAAAATCCGATATGGCCACCAGGCAGCCATCTTGGATTTCCCCATGAAACATAGTTATGGTCATTTCTCAGGAAGTACCACATGGATCTTTCTCAAATTTGGTACACAGTTTTTCCTTGGGGTCTAGTTGTGCAAGATACCTTTTCTGGTGCGATTCAAAAATCCGATATGGCCACCAGGCAGCCATCTTGGATTTCCCCATGAAACATAGTTATGGTCATTCCTCAGGAAGTACCTCATGGATCTAACAACGTTACAACTCGACAACTGTAGACTACTGCGTGTTTCGATCCAAGGGAGATAATCAGGGCTCAAAGAGATTAGTCTTCGCTTCCAGTACCCAATGATGACACGTGCAAAAAAAAAATACTACAAAACGAAGACGAAGGATCCTCCGGACATTCACTTTCAGACTAACTTTGCTCATTTCACTTGTACTATAACAACCGACATCAAGTACAGTTTCTAGAAATCTTGAAACTCCTGAACCTTAAGTAGATAATATCTTGGTGTTTTCCAGTGTCCCTTTTTCGATCTTTTTCGCTCAAATTCGAAATTCTGCAAACAAAATTACAAATCAATCATTTGTTCTTAGTAACAATGGACAAAAAGGTCCTCTTGTCATTAGCTTACAATTATCAGACAATGGTGGGCGCCAAGATCCTTCAGGATCTCTCGTTTTAATTATTTTAATAATTATAACCCCTTCTTACAATTCCCCCTCCCCAACGCCTTTTCATTTCGCCGAAGTAGTAGCTGCTTCGTATGACTCACTATTTCTGGAAAATTCTTGACACTTCTGCTCCACGATTGATCACCATTTCTCCGACCTGCTGAGGTGCGGCAATATGGCAAAAAGATTCTGCACTTTGAGGTAAAAGCATGAAACTTGACACATTCCAATATTGATTCCAATATGGCCGCCAAATTCAAGATGGACGCAATTGTAATGTTGAAATTAGGAGGTCATTTGGGACCCCTAAATTTTCTTCTTACACAGAAGGCTACGGAGTTGAAACTTTCTAGGACATATCTTGGACTCAAGCGTTATAGGAAAATGCAGTAAGTTCCAAGCTGGCTGCCTTACCGACGTCACAATGACGTCATGTTATAAAAATTCTTTTTTGAGGTCGATTTTTTAGTCAGATTGTTGAAATATTCTATCCATGCTATTTTCTCCGGAAAAACTATATAATAAATTGGGGGAAAATAATTATTTGATATGAATTAAAATAATTGTGAGCACTTTTATGCGCAAAAAGGCAAATATATTAAGAAAAACGACGAAAACACAACTTTTAGACATACCTTTATAACCTCCATTTTCAATCTACTCATGATCTTCTGTTTGGAGGGGTATGCAAATAGGCTCAAAATGACCCCAATATCATAGGCTGTAAAGTTTCAGTTGTCAATTTGTTACCTCTCAGGCAGTTATGGCCTGGATGTATTGCCGTCGTCATGTACGTCAGTCAATTTATTAGCGCAATATCTGCAGAACGGGGTTAGATTGTGGAAACTGATTCATCTAGTTACAGATCATATGCCTATTGAAATTACAAAATCAGATATTATTACATCCGAAAAGGGGCGTAACTCCGTAAAATTTTGGCCGAAGCGACTCATTTTCGATATGCGTCTGACCTGTACCTAGATGAATAAATGTTTTCAAGATGTAGTCCGTGGACCTAACGCGGTTCTGCATATATGGCGGCAACGGACAGATGAACTTGACGAAAATACCTCTTGGACAAGCAGAAGATGAGTAAAGTCAAAATGAAGGTCATAAGTGTGTGAATAAAAAGTTGTGTTTTCGTCGTTTTTCATTTTTTTTTACATTTTTACGCATGAAATTGCACACAATTATTTTAATCCACATCAAATAATTATTTCCTAATTTGTTACGTAGTTTTCCAGAGAAAGTAACATAAATAAATAATAAAAAAATTTAAGACTAGAGCTTGAGTCCGAGATATGTCATAGACTATATGCAGGCGCTTTCAAAAACCGATCCATTCAAAGCCCGTTCCTTCTCATTCACCAAACGCTATATAGACATCTTCTCGCTGTGGATAATCGCTATATAAATGACGCAGTGAAGGATATATATCCACCTTCACTGCATTTGAAGGAAACTACAGATAGCCCTACAGGCACATCATATTTAGATCTCTATCTCTATAAAAATGAAGCGAGCATTCTCTCTCGTCGACTTTATGACAAAAGAGATGATCACATTTTCGACATCGTAAACTATCCCTTTCTGGACAGTAATATTCCAGTGGGACCTGCATATGGCATATACATATCTCGCTTAGTAGCATTTGCTAGATCATGTGTTAAATGTGACGATTTTAATCAACGTCACAAAACATTGTTGCAGAAGCTTATAAAACAGGGCTATTCCATCAAGCGCCTCCACTCAAAGTTTCTCAAATTTGGCGATACATATCGCATGCTGATAGCAAAATACGAACGTAGCGTGCAAGATCTATGGCGTTACGTTTCGTAACTTGTGTCTAATTCCGCTTAACCCGGGGCTAGGGGCCGTATAAACCCATGTACTTCAAGATCCTCATGGTACTCATATGAACAGTCACAATCAAAGCGTGACTGAGATACATCATTCTTTAGATGACGACTTTACGACGAATATTATGGATTAAGAATACTGATCAGCGATACGGATTTGATATTTTTGGAACATCATGATGTCTTGCCGGCATCATTGAAAACTGTTGACCGCTTCTCTCTTGCAGGAAACAAGCCTATGTTTATGTATACTATGATTGTCTTTTTGAATTTGGTGCTAATACTGTTATATGGAATATGGAATAGGTCTTTGGATTATGGACGCGGATATTCTCTAATGGACGACGGCTGGATTATGAATGACGGACTAGACGCTTGTAATAGAGAGTTTCAACTCCCTAGCCATTGGATTAATAAAATATTTAGGGGTTTCATATGACCTCCTGATCTCTACATTACAATGACAGCAATCTTGAATTTGGTGGCCATCTTGGAATAATTTCAAGTGGGCCCATGCCGAATTTTAACCAGCCGATCAAATACTATAAATGTGCCAAATTGCATGCTTCTACCTCAAAGTTTAGAATTAACCCAATTTCATGCACCATGTTGCGGTACTACTGCATTGATCCACAAACTGGAAAACATGTTAGCATAACATGATACAAACATCTGATAATTCAAGGTATCCAGATTGACAAGTAGAATAAATGTGTGACTGATATACGGCAACACCAAAACAATTGACGATCCCTCCTGATCGTTTGGATTGTTTAGATGATGTGGAGTCGAGTCCCATCTGAAACAATCTTTGATTTCTCAATCTGTTTAAGCCTGGAACAGATGGTACTGAGACCATGACATGAAACCATGTCTGTGGGTATATCAATTCATATACCTTTATGTTCCAGGTGGGCCGAATCAACATCGTTAACCCTATCTGGGCTGGGATTTTTGGGACCTGTCTAGGCCGGGGGGGGGGGCGGGGTGAAGGAGGGGGCGAAAATGGCCCCCTATTTATTTTTCTTAACCCTTGATCTAGGAGGCTGAAACTTGCCATACTATACCCTTGGGTCAAGCTCTACCAGAAAATGTTTAAAAAATCCAAGATGGCCACTGTGATGACGTTACAGTGACGTCATTTATAAAAACGGCATTTTTATGTCGATTTTCTGTCAGATTCTCTCGTTTTTTTATTTATGCAATTCCTCCTCGAAAACTGCATGATAATGTGATGTGAAATAAAACAGTTTTTGCCCACTTTTCATCGTGGAAAAGCAGAAATTTCGAAGAAATATGACGAAAACATCACTTTTCTGGTACCCCACGTGGTCGTCATCTTGAGTTTACCCATGATCCTCTGCTCGGGGGTTATGCAAATAGTCTCAAATTGACGCCAATCTGATAAATGATAAAATCACGAAGTTTCAGCTCTCCATTGTTGGCTTGTTGTCGTTCCAGAGTTAGCGCAGAAAGTTTGGTAGGGGGGCCGACGAAATAATCCTGAATAGATCAGGCTGCACATTCACAACTCAATTTCATGGATTATACTGGAATCCAGGGATAATTACCTGAATTTCGGAAAAAGATCCCTAAATGAGAGTATTTTCCCTGAAATTCAAGCAAATCTATCACCCTGATTAGTAAGTTCTCGACCCTATTCAGGTACGTTAACTCCCCTAAAATTCAGGTAATTTACCTTTACTTCATGGATGATATACCTGAGTTTCAGGAAATTATCCCTGGATTTCAGGTAAAATCCCTGAAATTGAGTTGTGGATGTGCAGCCTGATGTATTCAGGATTATTCGCTGAATATTTCTGAAAGTGTAGATAACCATATTCAATGCATATGAATAATAGATATAATAATAGCTCTCAGTCAATCAGCTCATTGGGGAAAAGACAATTACCCGCACACGTGCGTGTGCCTAACTTGCGAGTTTGATCGAAAACAATTCGACAGATGGACAGATGGCGGAAGTAAACGCACAACTGTGGAATTACAAGCGTCTGGTCCGTCATTCATAATTCAGTATCGCTGATCAGTATTTTTTTCATACAAAAATGCCGCATGTCAAGTGGGCTGCTTGTGTATTGTATGAGACGGTCATATTTCGAAACAGAATGAGGGATAGCCTAGAAATAAGCGTGTGTGTTCATTGTTGAGTAACTGAGTAAGGTTATGACATGATATAGTTTCATGTATAGATGAAAGCATTGGCTTCTAGAATAATAGATAATGGATAATAGCCGCTACAACGTCCCCTGTCGTATCTGGTATATTTGATTTTGAATTTACATTTTGAGTATCGTGGACAACGCTCGAAACAACAGCAGTTTCAAACAATTACAAATTATTTCCCCTCGCGCTTATATGTCAGAATTAATTATTAGTGTTCTTTTGTTTACTCTATCTGGCCTGGGCGATTTGGCGCGGAAAGTGCCCCCTAAATATTTTCGCTATCCCTATGTCTAGAGTGCTGAAACCACATGTCATCGTTGGGCTCAAGCTCTACTAGAAAATGGGTAAAAAAGATAAACGCCTTCATGACATCATAGCGACGATTTTTTTTCGAGAGTGGGGCGATTTTTCGGTCAAATTTCTCGAGTTTTTTAATTATCTGTTTTCTTCGCAAAAACTGCATGAAATATTAGTAAATAATAATGTAAAATAGCTTTTGCCCACTTTTCTTCGCCGAAAAGCAGGAATTTTGAAGAAAAGTGAAAAAGGATTATTTGTAGCGATATGCAAGTGGTGGGAAAAATTGCCGTCTGACGAATAAAAAGCCAATATATGACGCATTCCGCGCGGATGTTTCGTTGGAAATGACCTGATAATCAGTAATTCCATGGGATGACAGTAGGAATATTTACTTCGGCAGCCATGTGTACTTGCCGCATAGCGTACGATGGTGCCAAAATACAGAAGGAGAGTGACTGCAAAACTATTTGCGATAAACAGTTTGTAGATCAATATTTCCACATATAGTTATTCATGTCATCATCGGGAAAATAATCAACCAGTCAGACACACTGTACATACTGCACATACTGTACACACTGTACACACTGTACATACTGTACATACTGTACATACTGTACACACTGTACACACTGTACACACTACACATACTGTACATACTGTACACACTGTACATACTGTACATACTGTACACCCTGTACATACTGTACATACTGTACATACTGTACACCCTGTACATACTGTACATACTGTACATACTGCACATACTGTACATACTGTACATACTGTACATACTGTATATACTGCACATACTGTACATACTGTACATACTGCACATACTGTACATACTGTACATACTGCACATACTGCACATACTGTACATACTGTACATACACATACTACATACTGTACATACACATACTGTACACACTACACATACTGTACATACTGTACACACTGTACATACTGTACATACTGTACACCCTGTACATACTGTACATACTGTACATACTGCACATACTGTACATACTGTACATACTGTACATACTGTATATACTGCACATACTGTACATACTGTACATACTGCACATACTGTACATACTGTACATACTGCACATACTGCACATACTGTACATACTGTACATACTGCACATACTGCACATACTGAACATACTGTACATACTGTACATACTGCACATACTGTACATACTGTACATACAGTACATACAGTACATACTGTACATACTGTACATACAGTACATACAGTACATACTGTACATACCGTACATACTGTACATAATGTACATACTGTACTGTTAATGGATTAACTAATAAAATAAACCAACAAATGAAATTTTGCCAACTTTTAAGATAATGTCTCGGCTGTTTCTGAATAAAACCTACCTTCACATTGTTCTTGAAGCAACTCACATTTATGTCTGTATGTTGCAATGACACTATTGCTATTAACACTAACGTGTTGTTTGAGGAGAATGAATAGGCACGTCTCCGTTTCACCTATGTAAGTGTCTTTGCAACCAGGACAAATAAACGTATGAACAACATAGCTTTTGTACACTTATGTACAGAACAATATGTACAAGGCCTCTGCTGTTAAGAAAACAATTAGGTTTTGAGGATTGCCATTTATCAATTATCTTGGCAGGCTCAATTATCAGTTTAGTAATTCTACTGATCCACTTCCTTGCTATGCATTCCCCCTGTTTGTCAACATAAGATAGATTTAACATAATGTTGAAATATCCTCACAGACATCTTTCCTTTTGTATACTCTGCTCTTAGTGGTAGGAGTGAATTGCAGAATCAGTTTCTAAGCTAACCCTTTACTTTCTGACTTCTGGGATCGTACGACTTCTTTTCAGATACGCTTTAACCCTATCTGGCCTGGGCTTTTTGGGACCTGTCCAGGCCTGGGGGAGGGGCGAAATGCCCCCGCCGCCCTAGTTATTTTTCTTACCCCTTGAGTTAGGGAGCTAAATCTTACCACACTATACCCTTGGGTCAAGCTCTACCAGAAAATGTAAAAAATTCCAAGATGGCCGCTTTGATGACGTCACAAATAGGCTCAAAATGATCCCAATATAATAAACTATAAAGTCACGGAGTGTCAGCTCTCCATTTTTTGTCTTCTGGAGTTAACGCAGAAAGTTTGTTAGAAGGGGCCATTATTGTCCCCCGGGACAGGTAGGGTTAATATTATCCAACCACAATGACACGATTACCATTAAAATTGCAACACTATTAGCAACCTAGTCATATTTTGAGTTCGGGTATAAAGTCATTTGAGTTATACCTCCTACTAGGCCAATCAAGATTTCCGCTGATTGTTTTCTTTCCACTGCTTCTTTCGCCAAATTGGTCGTCGATGGATTTGAACGTATTCATAGATAGATATATAAGAAAATGTGTTTGTTTCTATTTCACAGACAATATCGGACGACTGGAATTCAAAGCCAGTAAAGGTTACATGTTCTTGTATACCTGCTAGAAGGTTCTTGAAGAGAGCGAGGCTGGTGGATAAGTTTGCACGTGTGATATTTCCAGTCGTTTTCATCGTCTTCAATGCCACCTACTGGTTATGGTACCTACAGATATGGAATGAATGAGGACATGTTTATAGTTCTCTCGACTGTTTTAGCCCATAAGGCTGCCTCTCGCATGAAGGAAGAATCAGAATGGATAGATGGAATACAAAATAATAATTGTGAGCAAAAGGAAATGCAGACATGAGAGTGTATTACAAATCGGTATTATACAATACAATACAATATTTATTTATCCTCAGAATTACAATATGGTAACGCTAGCTGACAGGAGCTAATATATCTGAGCTACATGTAAATACTAAAATATAATTAAAAAATAACAGTGAATACAAATATTTACAGTTGTTATATGTTGTATGAGAAATATTAAAAATTCTGTTATAAGAGGCACATGTACAATTCAGTAAGACATCTAGAATTGACCTTTAAAGGATTGTGCTTGTGAGAGTATGATCTATAAAAAAAAGACAGTAAAACGTTGGATAGGACTTTAAAAGCAACAATCAGGACAGTAAAACAATGTATATGCTAAAACCAGATTTGACAGATTACATGTATACAGTGTGTAAGTCTGCTAAAATCAGCCTTTACAAAATCGGCAGTTACATGTAAAACCGGTCCATGATTTAATGAGTCTTCTAAAATCTTTAATATCTGTAGTTTGTCTAAGATTATTTGGTAATTCGTTCCAAATTTGAGTTCCCAGGTGAGTAAAAGAGTGTAAACCAGCATTTACAGTTCTTCTATGCTGACTGGCAATAGTGTTTGTCCTTCTAAGATTATATCCAGTAACTTTGGCATTGAACATCTCATTCATATACAACGGGTTTAGTTTGTTAAAAGACTTAAAAACTTCTACTGCGATTGTTTGTAGTCTGGATAACTCTAAAGTAGGTAGGTTGGCTCTCTTTAGGAGAGATTCATAAGTGGCATTAAAATCAGCAAACACAAACTTGAGAGCTCTATATTGTAATTTTCCAGTTTCTTAGTGTTAGAAGAGCCACATGAGTGCCATACGGCAGGACAGTAATTAAAATTTGATAAGATAAACGATTTATATATTAAAAGTCTTGACTGTTGATCGAGGTTGTGGGCTAGTCTTTTCAGCACATTTAGCTGCTTGCTGGCACTTCTTATGATATTGGATACGTGTTCATTGAAATTCAGTTTGTTGTCCAGCTGAACACCCAGCAGCTTAACACTGTGCTCGCTGGTGATAGAGATATCGTTGATGTTGAGAGTGCCCTCCCCTTGTTCTTTGGCGATCATAACCTGAAATTTTGAGGGATTTGCCTGCATCTGATTTACATCGCACCAAGTTATGATGTTTGCACTTTCATTTCTGATTTTGGTTAAAATCTCACTCTTGTTCTTTCCTTGTATAAGAACAGAGTTGTCGTCAGCATAGTTAAAAAGTTTTCCTTCTTTGATATGGTAAAAAATGTCATTAATAAAAATATTAAATATGGCAGGTCCAATAATGGAGCCTTGGGGGACACCTTTCCTGATGGTATCCCACGTACTATGAATGAAAGCGACCTTAACACATTGTTTTCTGTCAGATAGATAATCGGCCATCAGTTCAGTTGCATTCTGGGACAGACCATATGCCTTCAACTTTGCGATGATTAATGAATGAGGCAAACAATCAAAGGCCTTGGACAGGTCGACAAGTAACAGTCCAACTGATTGGTGCTCCTCTATGGCAGAGCGCCAGGACTCACACAGACCGAGAAGTACATGTTGGCAGCTATAACCCACACGGAAAGCAGATAGCAAAGGGTTAAAAACAACATTTGTAAAAGTCTGTAGCTGCATGTTTAAAAGTTTTTCCAACACTTTGGATGAGCTGGTTAAAATACTCACTGGTCGATAGTTAGTTTTCTCGAGAGTGTCATTCTTCTTAAAAATCGGCGATATCACAGCTTCCTTTGCTGTAGATGGGAAAGAGTTTTTCTCCACACATTTGTTAAAAATCTGGCAAAAAGATGGCGCTAGAATATCACTCGAGATTTTCAGGATTTTTGCTGGAATATTGTCATTTCCTGCGGCTTTCTTGGGTTCTAAGTTCTGCAGGACATTCTTGACTTCGGCAACGGTTGTATTAGTGAAACTAAAATGGTTCTCTTGTCTGGTATTTCTTATATCCGATACACATGGGTGATTCTGATGGTAGGAATTACAGGCCTCCGTATATGCCTGTGTACTTGGAAAATCATTATAATCTGGGAGATTTAAGTCGTTGCCGATGTTGTCTGCAGTCGATATATAGTAGCTGTTGAAAGATTCTGCCACATCTTTAGGGTTGGTTTTCAAACTGTCACCATCTCTAATCATAAGAGTAGAGCCAGCTTTAGAGTTAGTAGATATAAAAGGTTTAATAGTTTTCCAGAAGTTTGGGTTCTTCGATCCACCTCCACATCTCTCCTTAAAGTATTTTTTTATTGAATGTCGGCGAAGTTTCGTGGAGAGATTTCTTTGTGTCTTGTATTCATGCCACAGTCTGTCCGATTTGGGGTTTTTCTTGAGTTTGTTGCGCAGACGGGCTTTATTTCGGATGGCTTTCCTCAGCGATGAGTTCATATATGGTGGCTCGTTTGCACGGGCTGTCTTATGTTTAATTGGAGCATGATCGTCTAGGACTTGCTTAATAAGAGTTTCCTGTGCCCATAGCGAGTCACTGGGATCATCAAATACATCACATATGCTGAGCGGCACTGTGGATAGTTCAGATTTGAATTTATTTTCGTCAAATGACTTGAAAGATCTGTAGGTAATCCTGCGGGGTGGAATACGCGGGAGTTTCGTCTTAACAGCAGAAATTATCATTGAGTGTCCGTCACTCGATCCAATGTCTATAACTTCGCTAGTAACAAACTTATTTGGTACAGTTGTTAAGGCCACGTCAATAAGGGATGGACCATTTGGTGAAATGTAGGTAGGGGAGGTTTGCATTTGGGCTCGATATTTTTGTTCGCCGAGTATAGGAATTCTAGTACTTGCCATCGGTCTACACTAAATTGACTGTCATAAATTGCGGGATCCAGGTATTCTCGGACACTTGTTGGTTCACAATAGACATCAATAAAGCCTTATATAGGTCTAAAACTGTAAAATACGGCTAAAACTTGCAGAGCGAGGAGTAGACCACATATTAAAGGCTTATATAAACATATCATTTGAAATCTTGTCAAGTTCGGATCTGTAGAAGACAATGCGATGAAATGGCGAACATTGATGTACAGCGAAGATGATGAGAAAAGCAATATGAATGATGCCGATATGTCTGTAATGATATATCCGGGTAATCAGTTCAACATTCGAAAGGATCTAGATTTGATGAAAAGAAGCGATACCCTGTCCAGTTTACATACCCTGTCCAGTTTACATGAGATGTAACGAAAAGTACAGAACGATTTTATGGAGTAAATTTATCGGCTGCCATACATCCATAGTGGATACGTAGATCAGCATGGGCAGTGTCTAAATTTGCAACGTTTATAACAATGCCTTATCACATATTTGCCTACGATACTGGACATTTAGTACCGTTCCATATCATGATATGGATTTCTGCCCTCACGCGCGGGCCTGATATCGGTTATCTGCTCTTGGGCTGATATCGCGCACAGGAGTGGTTTTTTCTCGAGGAAATCGTTGTAAGTAGTAAGAAAGCCCTAATGGGAGTGAAAGTGGCCGTCTGGAAGTGTTAATCCGATTAGATGACATAATATGCTGTATGTAATCCGATGACGTAACGTTTAATCGGATGAGATGACGTAACATCCTGTAGATTACCCGATGACGTAACTTGTAATCGACATGATGTAACGTCCTGCAGATTATCCGATGAAGTGGAAGGGATGTCTGGAAGTGATAATCGGATGAGACGGCGTAACATCCTGTAGGTAATCCGATGACGTAACATATAATCGGATGAGATGAGCAAACATCCTGGAGATAATCATGTGTGTATAGTTATAATCCGTGTACATAGCCCTTAATTGGATGGGTTCGGGCTGTTTGGAAGCGTTGAAAACTGCTTAAAGTAGGCTTACACATACTTAACAGGGGTTAACCCTACTTGGCCTGGGGGGGGGAGGGGCGAAATGGCCCCCCTACCAAACTTTCTGCGCTATCTCCGGAGCGACAAAAAATGGAGAGCTGAACCTCCTTGACTTTATAGTTTATCATATTGGGGTCATCTTGAGCCTATTTCCATAACCCCCCAAGCAGAGGATCATGGGTAAATTCAAGATGGCGGCAACATGGGGTACCAGAAAAGTGATGTTTTTGTCATATTTCTTCAAAATTTCTGCTTTTTTCGTGACGAAAATTGGGCAAAAACTATTTTATTTCACATCACATTAATATTTACTAATTTATCATGCAGTTTTTGAGGAGAAAGTGCATAAATAAAAAATTCGGAAAAATTGAAAATGTGTTTTTTTAAAAATGACGTTATAGTGACGTCATGAAAGCGGCCATCTTGGATTTTTTTTACATTTTCTGGTAGAGCTTGACACAAGGGTATATTTTGGTAACTTTCAGCCCCCTAGCTCAAGGGGTAAGAAAATAATTAGGGGGGGTGGGGCATTTCGACACCACCCACCCCCCCAGGGCAGGATACGTCCCAAAAAGCCCAGGCCAGATAGGATCAAGGTGATCGATTACATCAAAATGTCACTTTTACCTTCTAAAACAATCATCACATGACCTTAATTTTAAAGCATTTCATGATAGCATAAACAAGTTGAGTATTTGAGTTAAACCAGTGGACTATATATACAATTCAACACGATGAAGATTATCACGAAGAGTATTGATATCTTCAATTATCTCTTCATTCGTCGATTCATTCATCATTTCATTCGTCCCTTCATTTGTCTTTCATTCATCTCTTCATTCGTCTCTTTATTCAAGTCTTCAGTCATCTCTTCATTCATCTCTTCAGTCACCTCTTCATTCGTCTCTTCATTCGTCCCTTCATTTGTCTTTCATTCATCTCTTCATTCGCCTCTTTATTCAAGTCTTCAGTCATCTCTTCATTCATCTCTTCAGTCACCTCTTCATTCGTCCGTTCATTCGGCCGTTCCTTCGTCTCTTCATTCATCTCTTCTTTCTCCCTTCATTTGTTTCTTCATTCATCTCTTTATAGGTCTGTTCATTCATCTCTTCATTCGTCTCTTCATTCATCTCTTCAGTCGTCTCTTTGTTCGTCTCTTCATTCGTCTCTTCAGTCACCTTTTCATTCGTCCCTTCATTCGTCTTTCCATTCATCTCTTCTTTCTCCCTTCATTCAACTCTTCATTCATCCCTTCATTCGTCTCTTCATTCATCTCTTCATTCGTCTCTTCATCTCTTCAGTCATCTCTTCTTTCGTCGCTTTGTTCATCATTTCATTCATCTCTTCATTCGTCTCTTCATTCATCTCTTCATTCGTCTCTTCATTCATCTCTTCATTCGTCTCTTCATTCATCTCTTCATTCATCTTTTCATTAGACTCTTTATCCATTTCTTCATTCGTCTCTTCATTCATCTCTTCATTCGTCTCTTTGTTCATCTCTTAAGTCATCTCTTCATTCGTCTCTTCATTCATCTCTTCATTCGTCTCTTCATTCATCTCTTCATTCGTCTCTTCATTCATCTTTTCATTAGACTCTTTATCCATTTCTTCATTCGTCTCTTCATTCATCTCTTCATTCGTCTCTTTGTTCATCTCTTAAGTCATCTCTTCATCGGTCTCTTCATTCAACTCTTCATTAGTCTCTTTATTGGTCTCTTCATTCATCTCTTCATTCGTCTCTTTGTTCATCTCTTCATTCGTCTCTTCATTCGTCCCTTCATTCGTCTTTCATTCATCTCTTCATTCGTCTCTTCATTCATCTCTTCGTTCATCTCTTCATTCGTCTCTTTATTCAAGTCTTCAGTCATCTCTTCATTCATGTCTTCAGTCACCTCTTCATTCGTCCGTTCATTCGGCCGTTCATTCGTCTCTTCATTCATCTCTTCTTTCTCCCTTCATTTGTTTCTTCATTCATCTCTTTATAGGTCTGTTCATTCATCTCTTCATTCGTCTCTTCATTCGTCTCTTCATTCGTCCCTTCATTTGTCTTTCATTCATCTCTTCATTCGCCTCTTTATTCAAGTCTTCAGTCATCTCTTCATTCATGTCTTCAGTCACCTCTTCATTCGTCCGTTCATTCGGCCGTTCATTCGTCTCTTCATTCATCTCTTCTTTCTCCCTTCATTTGTTTCTTCATTCATCTCTTTATAGGTCTGTTCATTCATCTCTTCATTCGTCTCTTCATTCGTCCCTTCATTTGTCTTTCATGCATCTCTTCATTCGCCTCTTTATTCAAGTCTTCAGTCATCTCTTCATTCATGTCTTCAGTCACCTCTTCATTCGTCCGTTCATTCGGCCGTTCATTCGTCTCTTCATTCATCTCTTCTTTCTCCCTTCATTTGTTTCTTCATTCATCTCTTTATAGGTCTGTTCATTCATCTCTTCATTCGTCTCTTCATTCATCTCTTCATTCGTCTCTTTGTTCGTCTCTTCATTCGTCTCTTCAGTCACCTTTTCATTCGTCCCTTCATTCGTCTTTCCATTCATCTCTTCTTTCTCCCTTCATTCAACTCTTCATTCATCCCTTCATTCGTCTCTTCATTCATCTCTTCATTCGTCTCTTCATTCATCTCTTCATTCGTCTCTTCATCTCTTAAGTCATCTCTTCATCCGTCTCTTCATCATCTCTTCATTCGTCTCTTCATTCATCTCTTCATTCGTCTCTTCATTCATCTCTTCATTCATCTTTTCATTAGACTCTTTATCCATTTCTTCATTCGTCTCTTCATTCATCTCTTCATTCGTCTCTTTGTTCATCTCTTAAGTCATCTCTTCATTCGTCTCTTCATTCAACTCTTCATTCATCTCTTCATCTCTTCAGTCATCTCTTCTTTCGTCGCTTTGTTCATCATTTCATTCACCTCTTCATTCGTCGCTTCATTCATCTCTTCATTCGTCTCTTCATTCATCTTTTCATTAGACTCTTTATCCATTTCTTCATTCGTCTCTTCATTCATCTCTTCATTCGTCTCTTTGTTCATCTCTTAAGTCATCTCTTCATCGGTCTCTTCATTCAACTCTTCATTAGTCTCTTTATTGGTCTCTTCATTCATCTCTTCATTCGTCTCTTTGTTCATCTCTTCATTCGTCTCTTCATTCGTCCCTTCATTCGTCTTTCATTCATCTCTTCATTCGTCTCTTCATTCATCTCTTCGTTCATCTCTTCATTCGTCTCTTTATTCAAGTCTTCAGTCATCTCTTCATTCATGTCTTCAGTCACCTCTTCATTCGTCCGTTCATTCGGCCGTTCATTCGTCTCTTCATTCATCTCTTCTTTCTCCCTTCATTTATTTCTTCATTCATCTCTTTATAGGTCTGTTCATTCATCTCTTCATTCGTCTCTTCATTCATCTCTTCATTCGTCTGTTTGTTCGTCTCTTCATTCGTCTCTTCATTCATCTTTTCATTAGACTCTTTATTCATCTCTTCATTCGTCTCTTCATTCATCTCTTCATTCGTCTCTTTGTTCATCTCTTAAGTCATCTCTTCATTCGTCTCTTCATTCAACTCTTCATTAGTCTCTTTGTTCATCTCTTCATTCGTCTCTTCATTCGTCCCTTCATTTGTCTTTCATTCATCTCTTCATTCATCTCTTCATTCGTCTCTTCATTCGTCCCTTCATTTGTCTTTCATTCATCTCTTCATTCGTCTCTTTATTCAAGTCTTCAGTCATCTCTTCATTCATCTCTTCAGTCTCCTCTTCATTCGTCCGTTCATTCGGCCGTTCCTTCGTCTCTTCATTCATCTCTTCTTTCTCCCTTCATTTGTTTCTTCATTCATCTCTTTATAGGTCTGTTCATTCATCTCTTCATTCGTCTCTTCATTCATCTCTTCATTCGTCTCTTTGTTCGTCTCTTCATTCGTCTCTTCAGTCACCTTTTCATTCGTCCCTTCATTCGTCTTTCCATTCATCTCTTCTTTCTCCCTTCATTCAACTCTTCATTCATCCCTTCATTCGTCTCTTCATTCATCTCTTCATTCGTCTCTTCATTCATCTCTTCATTCGTCTCTTCATCTCTTAAGTCATCTCTTCATCCGTCTCTTCATTCATCTCTTCATTAGTCTCTTTATTGGTCTCTTCATTCATCTCTTCATTCGTCTCTTCATTCATCTTTTCATTAGACTCTTTATCCATTTCTTCATTCGTCTCTTCATTCATCTCTTCATTCGTCTCTTTGTTCATCTCTTAAGTCATCTCTTCATTCGTCTCTTCATTCAACTCTTCATTCATCTCTTCATCTCTTCAGTCATCTCTTCTTTCGTCGCTTTGTTCATCATTTCATTCACCTCTTCATTCGTCTCTTCATTCATCTTTTCATTAGACTCTTTATCCATTTCTTCATTCGTCTCTTCATTCATCTCTTCATTCGTCTCTTTGTTCATCTCTTAAGTCATCTCTTCATCCGTCTCTTCATTCATCTCTTCATTAGTCTCTTTATTGGTCTCTTCATTCATCTCTTCATTCGTCTCTTTGTTCATCTCTTCATTCGTCTCTTCATTCGTCCCTTCATTTGTCTTTCATTCATCTCTTCATTCGCCTCTTTATTCAAGTCTTCAGTCATCTCTTCATTCATGTCTTCAGTCACCTCTTCATTCGTCCGTTCATTCGGCCGTTCATTCGTCTCTTCATTCATCTCTTCTTTCTCCCTTCATTTATTTCTTCATTTATCTCTTTATAGGTCTGTTCATTCATCTCTTCATTCGTCTCTTCATTCATCTCTTCATTCGTCTGTTTGTTCGTCTCTTCATTCGTCTCTTCATTCATCTTTTCATTAGACTCTTTATTCATCTCTTCATTCGTCTCTTCATTCATCTCTTCATTCGTCTCTTTGTTCATCTCTTAAGTCATCTCTTCATTCGTCTCTTCATTCAACTCTTCATTAGTCTCTTTGTTCATCTCTTCATTCGTCTCTTCATTCGTCCCTTCATTTGTCTTTCATTCATCTCTTCATTCATCTCTTCATTCGTCTCTTCATTCGTCCCTTCATTTGTCTTTCATTCATCTCTTCATTCGTCTCTTTATTCAAGTCTTCAGTCATCTCTTCATTCATCTCTTCAGTCTCCTCTTCATTCGTCCGTTCATTCGGCCGTTCCTTCGTCTCTTCATTCATCTCTTCTTTCTCCCTTCATTTGTTTCTTCATTCATCTCTTTATAGGTCTGTTCATTCATCTCTTCATTCGTCTCTTCATTCATCTCTTCATTCGTCTCTTTGTTCGTCTCTTCATTCGTCTCTTCAGCCACCTTTTCATTCGTCCCTTCATTCGTCTTTTCATTCATCTCTTCTTTCTCCCTTCATTCAACTCTTCATTCATCCCTTCATTCGTCTCTTCATTCATCTCTTCATTCGTCTCTTCATCTCTTCAGTCATCTCTTCTTTCGTCGCTTTGTTCATCATTTCATTCATCGCTTCATTCGTCTCTTCATTCATCTCTTCATTCGTCTCTTGATTCATCTTTTCATTCGTCTCTTCATCTCTTCATTCATCTCTTCATTCATCATTTCATTCATCGCTTCATTCATCTCTTCATTCATCTCTTCCTTCGTCTCTTCATTCATCTCTTCATTCATCTCTTCAGTCATCTCTTCTTTCGTCGCTTTGTTCATCATTTCATCTCTTCATTCGTCTCTTCATTCATCTCTTCGTTCATCTCTTCATTCGTCTCTTTATTCAAGTCTTCAGTCATCTCTTCATTCATCTCTTCAGTCACCTCTTCATTCGTCTCTTCATTCGTCTCTTCATTCGTCCCTTCATTTGTCTTTCATTCATCTCTTCATTCGCCTCTTTATTCAAGTCTTCAGTCATCTCTTCATTCATGTCTTCAGTCACCTCTTCATTCGTCCGTTCATTCGGCCGTTCATTCGTCTCTTCATTCATCTCTTCTTTCTCCCTTCATTCGTTTCTTCATTCATCTCTTTATAGGTCTCTTCATTCATCTCTTCATTCGTCGCTTTGTTCGGTCATCTCTTCATTCATCTCTTCAGTCACCTCGTCTCTTCATTCATCTCTTCTTTCTCCGTTCATTCAACTCTTCACTCATCTTTTCATTCGTCTCTTTGTTCATCTCTTCAGTCATCTCTCCATTCGTCTCTTCAACTCTTCAGTCATCCCTTCATTCGTCTCTTTGTTCATCTCTTCAGTCATCTCTCCATTCGTCTCTTCAACTCTTCAGTCATCTTTTCATTCGTCTCTTTGTTCATCTCTTCAGTCATCTCTCCATTCGTCTCTTCAACTCTTCAGTCATCTCTTTATTGGTCTCTTCAGCTCTTCAGTCATCTCTTCATTCGTCTCTTTATTGGTCTCTTCAGCTCTTCAGTCAACTCTTCAGTCATCTCTTTATTGGTCTCTTCAACTCTTCATTCATCTCTCCATTCGTCTCTTCAACTCTTCAGTCATCTTTTCATTCGTCTCTTTGTTCGTCTCTTCAGTCATCTCTCCATTCGTCTCTTCAGCTCTTCAGTCATCTCTTCATTCGTCTCTTCAGCTCTTCATTCATCTCTTCATTCGTCTCTTCATTCATTTATTCTTTCGTCTATTTATTCGTCTCTATATTGGTCTCTCTTGTCAGCTCTTTATTCGTCTCTTCTTTCGTCTCTAAGTGCCGAAAATGCGTTTCGTCAAGTGTGTGTGATACTCGGGTCCATCATACAGATGAGTGAGCGAAGTCTTCGGTGAACGGATAACATAGATATTGGCCTTAATTGTACAAATTAAGCGCTGAAACTTTCCACGCAGCAAGACGATTAATTGATCACCTACCTAATTTCTAGTCAGTGAAGTCTAATTCTGCTGTTTTGGGTGAAAATTCATTTCCATGGGATGTTCTGCTACCAAGAGCGCATATTCAATTTTATGTGATACATGTACTACAGCACTGAGGGGAATGACGTCATCGGCTCTATATAAACTCGTACAATTACGAATTATTCAGAAGTTGAAGAGAGAGGATTCAATGTAACACGTCATGCTGTTGGGCTGGGACGGATTATCGACAGGAAATATCGGCGTCGGAGAGTCGAGCTGACCGTAGTGCAGAACCGCACTGCTGGCGTACTACCCGCAAGCTACACCGTATAGCGGTTACATTGTCGAATTTACTGCGAGCTCCTGGGATAGAAATCCATATCTATCTCTTTACAGTTCGGGTCGACATTGTTTCAAGCTCTAAAATACTTCCACGGAAGGCTAGGTTATTGTTGAATCCGGGCCAGGTTGGGTAGTTCTTGCAGTAGGATGGTTTTAGACACAAGGCAATATAACTTGTTGATCGGCGGGCTCTCGCCCGAAAGACTTTTCTTGTCATGAATCCGGCCCGACTTGGCATCTACCGTATTCCTCTGTATCGACGAGTGAATATCTTCCCATAAAGTTCAACGATTAATTATAGATTATCACACATCCCTCACTAGTGATAAGCATTGCAATACACACGTTTCAGTGTCAACGACTCAGAACTTGTACCTGAAAATTGGCACAGCTAATATCCGAATAACATTGTACTTCCAGACTATCTTAGTCTGGGATGATATCATTTCTCCCCTATACACACGATTGGATCTTTAGCCCCGGTTTGATGTATCAGGGACTGTAAATACGATAACACACTAGTGGGGAAATAAACCCTCTCAGGGTTTTCTTCACAATATTATATTATCTGAGAATTATATCTGTAAACTCTTCACACATTTATATAAAATTGCACTTACCAATACCTGTTAATTCGCTCCTCGGGTTTGTACCTTGGGGCAGACGCCACCAAGCGTGGAGGACACTGCTGTGCCGTGGGTCAACGACGCAACTACGAAAGCAGCCGTACGTCGCCATAGAGGTATATTATCAACAGTAGAAACTCGACAACAGCTAAATGACGGGCAGGAGAGCTCGTGACGGCTTCATAACCTAGCGAATAGATTCGCTCACAGTCAGTAATGAGCTGGAGGGCTCGGGACGAATTCCTACACATGTATATCTTACTGGTGTTTATTTACAGTAGCATATAAAGCGCTATCTCTTCATTTGTCTCTTCATTCATCTCCTCGGTTATCTCTTCATCCATCTCTTCATTCGTCCTTTCATTCATACAGCACTGATATATCTTCCACAATGCGAATGTCTTCTCTGTCATGCTTCGGGAACTAAGAACAAAGCTTGAACGGCAGACATTGCCGATGCCATGAAATGCTCTATCACGTTATGAAGAGTATAGTCCTGTCTTTTCTGTGAAGAGTGTACTACTCTCTCTCTCTTGTGTGAAAAGTGTTGCCTCATCTGTAGTGAGAATCAGACGATCCCAGATGACATGATTGTGGGATGGCAATTCCCACTCTCGAGAAGGAAAAACAATCCCAACCGAGTCTTTAGGTTGGGATTGTTTTTCCTTCTCGAGAGTGGGAATTGCCATCCCACAATCATGTATCTGGGATTCTTTTTCCCATATGATCAAATTTAACCAAGTTTAATTAAAAAACCAAAACAGAACACATAAGACACACGTGTAGTTTGTTTACATTTTAGTGCGTAATGATATGACACAGAAAACGTCAGTTGAATACTTCACTCACGTCAGTGAATTTAGTGCGCCGTAAAATAGAGTTCCATTCAGTTTTTAATGTACAGCGTCAATATATTGTGGAAAATGTGAATGTAGAACGTCAATAGTATATTAACACCAAATTGTGGGAAATATAAATAGAACTATTTGAAATGGATAACAGTTTCCAAGAGCGGAGTCAAATGCGGGTCACTCTAGTGCAACAACTTGTTGAAGAAGGTCACACGTTTTGAACGGAAACAGATTCAACGGATAATCTGGCACGTTTTGAAGGGCTTCCAGCATCAACAGATTCCTCGGAAACGGACAAATTTATGTGGAATGTACCACCGGAAATTGTACAACCGCTGAACAGGGACCCAACTACGGACTGTGTCGACACATTTTGAGATTTCCGAGACGATGAAGTAACCTCGGAAGATGGTTCTTTACCACCGGCACCGGATAATACCGAGGAAATTTCAGCCTGTCGTGCTTCGGATATCGCTGAATAGTTCAGGATTGACTGCACATTTTTATGCCCTGAAATCTGCATAATTTCTGTCGGTGGTACGTTGCTGTCTGAGAGAGTTTGCATAAGGAATTTTCGGGCGCTGGTGTTCGTCAACTTCTTCTTGTCAGAGAGACCTGCGGCAGATTTCATGGACCTCATCATGGCAGAAATCTTGTTTTCTCCTACAACTTGATTTTTAAACCATTTCGCCGGTTTAGGCCTTAGGATGTAGCCTGGACATGTCAACCGCTCTGGGGAATCCTCCTTCCAGTTCGAGGCAACATAAAAAGGTGAGTCCTCGTCTCTCATGGCGGCAGGGCGCTTTTCGGCGTAGAATGTGTACAGTTTCACTGGACATCGCTCAGCGTGTGGCTCGCCGGGCAAGGCAGCATACATACGTGGATTGACGGTTCGAGTGTCCTTAGGATTAGCGCCCGTACGAGTTTTCGTCTGTCTCTCCGTCCTATACTCCAAATATTCCCGTTCTGCCGAATCCGTTTTCAACACAATGTCCCCCCACTTTAGAGTTCTGTGCTCGGTCACAGGTCTCATGCCAAAATGCACTGTATTATTGAACCACAGTGTGTTCAAAACACTGCCCGGACAGCTGTCACCCAGCAACTTTTTCGCGTATAACTGGTCAACTTCATCCATGGTGATAGGCTCTGATTTGAACGGTTTATTTCCCATACCTTCTTTTTTCAGTTGAACTTGTTTTGACTTCAATGCCTCTCGCGTTTTCGCGAAAAGAACACTGGTAATGATGGAGTGGCCATACTCATTCCTTTTGAGATGCCACTCAAAACTCGCTACAAATCCTCTCAGTGTCGTTGGTTCGTAATTCCCACCGTCTCGCTTTCTCACGGACACAATGAACTTTGACAGATAGTCATTCAACATCTTTGGGTCCAGTTCCTTAATATCTCGAGATTCTCCGTGGTTTTGAAGCAAATATTGCGCGAAAACACCCAAATGAGCTGTGGTTTTTCTTGCTGTGGCTTTGTTTTCTTGGGCGTCAATAAATTCTGTGACATGAACGGCCGCAAATCTGTCCACTTCATTTTCAGTTTCGCCATGGCTGAGCGGTTCATTGTCGGCAATGTCAATGTCATACCAGGGGACATCCACGTTCTCTCTACTTGAATCCATGTTTACCGTGAACAAGAAATATGTACCCAAAGGCTGAACGTAATGGCCAAGTCTATTCCGAATTTTGACGCGAGAACCAGGCTCAAGAGTGAGAATGTTTTGCATCGTTCATTGTTTACACTTAGCCGACTGAGCACATGTAGCAGACTAAAAATAGCACATGACGTCAGAGCGAAAGTAGTCCGGCGCTATTTAGTGTACCCTGGTTGGCTGAAATTAAATAGGCTCCGCCCATATGGGACGATTTTTCCCACACTCTGGTGTATGCATGTTATTAATGGAGGATAATATGGGAAAAATGTAGCTCTGTCTCTAGTGTGAAGAGTGTTGTCCCGTCTGTATTGGGAAAAGTGTAGCCCCGTATGTAGTGTAAACCGTGTTGTCGTGTCTGTAGTAGGAAGAGTGTATCATGTCAAAAGTGTGAAGAGTTTAGTCCTGTCTGTGGTGTGAAGAGTGTAGTCCTGTCTGTCGTGTAAAGAATATAGTCCTATCTGTCGTGTAAAGAATGTAGTCCTGCCTATGGACAGTACAGTCCTGACTGCCTGAAGTTAATTGGTTAGTAAAGTGTACCTCCTGCAAGTGTACCTCCTGTAAGTGTACCTCCTGCAAGTGTACCTCCTACAAGTGTACCTCCTGCAGAAACTTGCAATTCTGTTTTATAAAAAGCACATTGCCTCTCGGAATCGTACAGGTAGATATTCATACGGCGTCATAGACACCCAGTATTCTGTTACAAATATGTGGGGATGAAAAGTGAAGAGAAACATTCCTAAATTAGTTACCTATTTCATGTATTTGTAATATTCGTATGGGTAGATTTTCCATTCGATCGAAATTGTTTATGTCGTAATTTCATCGACACCGTATAATGTATGCATAGTATAACTGGGCAAACATTTTTCACGTGTTGCTAGATCCTTGTCTATGCTAGATCCTTGTCTATGCTAGATCCTTGTCTATGCGTTTGAGCAGTTATTGTTGGATTATATCAGCAAGATTTAAATTATCTAGGACAGTTGGACATTCGAGAGTATACAGAGTGTACACAAATGTACAAATCAGTGGTTTAATGCTTGATCAGTGGGTTGACAATATCATCTGTTTATAAAGGCTTTTTGGTGAATGTATTCATCTGAGTGATTACACCCAAGAACCTCCTGATGAAAACTATCATTCTGAAATGTCTTCTACATATGTACATGTATGTCCACCATCGGCATGGCGACAAATTTCTCAGTGTCCAAATTATCTTTAACGGTATTTGAATTTCTATAAGTGCTTTAAAGTGTAACTATGGTAGATTTGCATAGATAATATTCAACATACAGGATTTATACCCTGCTTCTTGGTTTACGACATTACTTTTACGGCATTCAATGTCCTTTTTTCAAGTATTTTTCTTTTTATATAATTAATACCTATGTAAATCATTTTGTTCTTTAAATTCATAATAACGAATAATTATAAAATAGTTGATATAGTTTGCCATACCTAAGAGTCGTGGAATAAACATATTGTATTATTTTCATTTATTGTCTTGTTAATGTTGTTATTGTGTTGCAAGCATGGGGAGAATTCGTAACGTTATTATGGAGCCATTACGCCACATTTAGAAAGACAGATAGAAAGACAGCATTTAAATGAGAACAACATAACAAATAGCAATACCTGTCCGAACTACATAAATAAAATAACAGTGTGAGCAATGAAATGCGAACAATAGAATGACAACAATAATGTTGGAACAATGGATCAATCTTTTATACCATTCAATGATAACAATGAAAATAATATGTGAACAATAACACGAAACTAGAATGACAACTATGAGAACAGTACAGCAGAAACAACAAAGTAATAATGAAATGAGAACAATAGAATAACAACAATAACATAATAATCATATCAATACGATAAAAAAAGGAAAATAATTCAAGGAGAATAAACCCGAACAATATTGCTCATTTCCTTATTATTATATTCCTTATATTATTTGCCTTATTGTTCTCATTGTATTTTGATTGATCCATTATTGTAATTATATATATATTTTTTATTCTGTTCTTTCCATTCAATAATTAGCATTCCATTATTTGTATTCCGTATTTTTTTTTAATTTTCCTGATATTTCTCATGCTATCGTTGTCATTCTATTGTTCGCGTTGTATTATTTTCATTATTGTTAACATTGTATGGTATAAGTGATCGTTCCATGGTTTTGTTTGTGTGGCACTTCATGGTTGCCTTTGCCTTATTACCGTTAACGGCCTATTCTTTATATTCTATTTTAACCCTGTCTCGCCTGGGCTATAACTTACCACACTATACCCTCGGGTCAGGCACTACCAGAAAATGTAAAACATCCAAGATGGCTGCGTTGATGACGTCACAGTGACGTCATTTTCAAAAACGGCATTTTTGGGTCGATTTTTCGGTCAGATTTTCCGAAATTTTTATTTATGCAATTTCTCCGCAAAAACAGCATGATGAATTAGTAAATATTAATGTGATGTGAAATAATATAGTTTCACCTCACTTTTCATCGCAGAAAAGCAGAAATTTTGAAGAGATATGACAAAAACATCACTTTTCTGGGACCCCACATGGCCGCCATCTTGAATTTCCCCATGATCCTCTACTCAGGAGGTCACGCAAACAATTCGAACAGTAAATTGTCACTTTGGTGCATAATGGCTGCTTATATGTTTACAATTCAATTTCCTAGCTTCTAACCACTAAGTCGTATTAATTTGCTAGAATTTCTCATCAATAATATCTATGTGAAATTTGGTAATACAATATAAACAGTGCAACAAAAGCAAGTTCCCACTAAAGCCTTGTTTGATATTCCCAAGATATTTGCCCGATCGCGATGAAATTTTGTAAACACTACCCCAGTAATCAAGCAGACCTGGTGTATCAAGGATTATCCTGTAAGTGCAGTTGTGCTCTAATGAGCATGCGCAAACTGGAACTCGGCCGGATTTTGAAAATTACACAAACAGATTCAACCGCATTTTTCAAAGGCAAATGTTCCTTCAACACAGATTCACACATTCAACATTTTCACTGGGTGTCTCGACGGCCAGTAATCCTTAAACTCGCGTGTAACCACGACACTGCATAACATTCCGACAACGAGCTCGCATCGTGTTGATGATAGCAGTTTGAAAATCTCAAAATGTCGGTCGCCCGGAAATTTATTCGTGTGGTTGTGCATCCAGGACATTACAATACATATAAGGGAAGTGGGAAGAGGTGCCGACATACTGACAGAGTCACATGGCTTCACAGTATAGCCTTCTGGTTAACCTATTCTAAAGCACATACCAAGAATCTAACGATTCGTGATATGTGTTGTATCTCAGGTACGCTTTTATTGTACCTGTTCATGTGGCAATTTGGATGACATGACTATACGGCCCCTAGCACCGGAATAAGCGGTATTAGATACAAATCTAGAGAGCTATGATGGAAATGCTCTGACAACTCGTATATTGGTAATTGGTGAGCTGTGTCGCTGTGACAACTCGTACACTGGGGACTGGTGAGCTGTGTCGTCGTCAGATGAAAATGACGGCATTTTCACACAAAAGACTAGTCTGTAAGGCTCGATGTCGATCAAGCATCAACTTCCCACAAATTCCAACATATATCAAAGATCAAAATGTCTGTACAGGGGCCCGGCCTCGGGGACGACACGTCCACCAGCAGAATTTCGCCATATACAGGTAAAAATTACAACGCATATAAGGGAAGTGGGAAGAGGTGCCGACATACTGACAGAGTCACATGGCTTCACAGCATAGTCTTCTGGTTAACCAATTCTAAAGCACATACCAAGAATCTAACGATTCGTGATATGTGTTGTATCTCAGGTACGCTTTTATTGTACCTGTTCATGTGGCAATTTGGACGACATGACCACACGGCCCCTAGCACCGGCATAAGCGGTATTAGATACAAATCTAGAGAGCTATATTTGGAAATGCTCTGACAACTCGTATATTGGTAATTAGTGAGCTGTGTCGCTGTGACAACTCGTACACTGGGGATTGGTGGGCTGTATCGTCGTCAGATGAAAATGACAGCATTTAACACGAAAGACTAGTCTGTAAGGCCCGATGTCGACCAAGCATCAACTTCCCACAAATGCCAACATATATCAAAGACCAAAAGGTCTGTACAGGGGGCGGGCCTCGGGGACGAAACGTCCACCAGCAGAATCTCGCCATATACAGGTAAAAATTACAACACATATAAGAGAAGTGGGAAAAGGTGCCGACATACTGACATAGTCACATGGCTTCATAGTATCTTCTTCTGGTCAACCTATTCTAAAGCACATACCAAGAATAAAATGATTCGTGATATGTGTTGTATCCCGGGTACGCTTTTATTGTACCTGTTCATATGGCAACTTGGATGACATGACCACACGACCCCTAGCACCGGCAGAAGCGGTATTAGATACAAATCTAGAGGGCTATGATGGACATGCTCTGACAACTCGCCACAAGATATTCATGCGTTTTCACCTGACCTGCACCAGGTAATGTGATGTCCGAGATGGTCAATAAAAACGATCGCATACCCGAAAAGCCCATACTACTGCCCACAAGTACTGGGCGTTAACAGTTGCAAATGTCTGTTGTAAGCCATTCCTCGATTATCGAATATGGATAGGGCTATTGCAATTGGCCTTTTGGAGGCTAACACGGCTGTAAAACAGGTTGCGCCTGAATGGGGATGACTCCGAATGCCATTCGTAAATTACAAGCCAAATTTCTCCAAACTGGAAGGATGTGCCGAGAAGCGGAAGGCCCCGGGCAACCACGCAACGACAAGATCAGCGAATCGCAAACGTCGCACTCAGGAACGGTCTGCGTGTGCCACAAAAATTCGATGACCATTTTTGTCGACCAATCACTTTCTTAGCAGCAAGATCATTCTTTGCATGACGCACGATCGGTGTCTTAAAAAATAAATACTCAAAATGTCATACAAAAAAAAGCTGGCTTGTATGTAAGCTCACTTACTTGCGCAAAATACTTGCACAAAGGTCAAATTCAGGCATTTCAGAATGTTTTGAAACTAAATTTATCGAAGAGAAACGCTAAAATCAAAGTTTTCTCTGAAAAATATCATACCGGTAACATTGCTAAATCATTGTCGAATGTGGCTCGAATTCAACTCGTTCCTATTTTCAATTAACTCCCATTCTGAATTCCAGCACCCGAAGTCCGTTGTCAGATTCGAACAGATGCTGGTGCCAGGGCTATGAGGTTGAGTGCCCAAACAATTAGGAAACACCTAAATGCCGTCGGATTACGTGCTAGGCGCATGGTTCAGAAAGCCTTGTTGCTTCGCCGTCATAAGATAGCGCGTCTGCGGTGGGCAACAAATCATGTTCGATGGACTAGACAGCAATGGACCAATGCTCTTTTCAGTGACGAAACGCGTGTCTGTCTCCGTCATGTTGACGGTAGGAGGCATGTGTGGCATCGCCATGGTGGAGAGCATGCAGGGTGCTGCGTGGAGCTCGTAACGGCCTTTGGTGGTGGCAGCGTAACGGTGTTGGCAGGCATTAGTACCACAGGCAAAACCGATCTGGTGCTTATTGAGGGAAACTTGAACGCCAATCGTCGCGTTGCTGAAGTTCTTCGTCCACAGGTTTGCCCTACGCAGGCGCCGTCGGAGATGGATTTGTCTTCATGGACGACAATGCCCGTCCACACCGGGCAAGGATTGTAAATGACTTCTTCCAAACTGAAGGCATGAGCGGATGCAGTGGCCAGTTCTTCGGATCTCAATCCCATCGAAATTCTGTGGGATCAGTTGAAGCAAGCGGTCCATCGTCGAGTTGGGATGGAGTCAGATCTTGATGATGTGAGAAGCCAGCTTCAGGAGGAGTGATTAGCCATCCCGCAAAATCGGATCACACTCCTCATCAACACGACTCGAGCTCGTTGTCGGAATGTGATCCAGTGTCGTGGTGGTTACACGCGATTTTTAGGATGACTGGCCGTCGAGACACCCAACGAACATGTTGAATGTGTGATGAAATGAACAGTTGCCATTGAAAAATGGGGTTGAATCTGTTTGTGTAATTTTCCAAATCCGACCGAGCTCCAGTTTGCGCATGCTCATCAGAGCACAACTGCACATACAGGGCAATCCCTGATACACCGTGTCGGCATGATTACTGGAATAGTGTGTGCAAAATTTTATCGCAATAGGTCGAATATCTTGGGTCAGGTTGAACAACGCTTTGGGGGAAAATTAGTTTTGTTGCACTGTTTATTAACAACATATAGGTATTCCAATGAGTAGTAATTGTGCCCCCCCCCCATTTTGGCTGACACATATCTGTTCTCTTATGAATACGACTATATGCAGATGCTTTGAAAAACAGATTATTTCAAAACCCTTTCCTCTTCAACAAACGCTGTATATACGATCTTCTTGCTGTGGATAATCGCTATATAAATGACGCAATGAAGTATATATATCCACCTTCACTGCATTTGAAGGAAACTACAGATGACCTTAGCGGCACATCTTATTTAGACCTATATCTATATAAAAATGAAGCGGGCATTCCATCTCGTCGACATTACCACAAAAGAGATAATTACAATTCCGACATCGTAAATTCCGGCATTTGTGGAAAGTTGATGCTTGGTCGTTGCTTGCAATCCCCAGTGTACGAGTTGTCACAGCGACACAGCTCACCAATTACCAATATACGAGTTGTCAGATCATTTCCATCACAGCTCTCTAGATTTGTATCTAATACCGCTTATGCCGGTGCTAGGAGCCGTGTGGTCATGTCATCCAAGTTGCCACATGAACAGGTACAATAAAAGCGTACCTGAGATACAACATATCACGAATCGTTAGATTCTTGGTATGTGCTTTACAATAGGTTAACCAGAAGACTATACTGTGAAGCCATGTGACTGTCAGTATGTCGGCACCTCTTCCCACTTCCGTTATATGTGTTGTAATTTTTACCTGTATATGGCGAGATTCTGCTGGTGGACGTTTCGTCCCCGAGGCCCGCCCCCTGTACAGACCTTTTGGTCTTTGATATATGATGGCATTTGTGGAAAGTTGATGCTTGGTCGACATCGGGCGTCACAGACTAGTCTTTTGTGTTAGATGCCATCATTTTCATCTGACGACGATACAGCTCACCGATCCCCAGTGTACGAGTTGTCACAGCGACGCAGCTCACCAATTACCAATATACGAGTTGTCAGAGCATTTCCATCATAGGTCTCTAGATTTGTAACTAGTACCGCTTATGCCGGTGCTAGGGGCCGTGTGGTCATGTCATCCAGGTTGCCACATGAACAGGTACAAGAAAAGCGTACCTGAGATACAACACATCACGAATCGTTAGATTCTTGGTATGTGCTTTAGAATAGGTTAACCAGAAGACTATACTGTGAAGCCATGTGACTCTGTCAGTATGTCGGCACCTCTTCCCACTTCCGTTTGGTTTGGTATCATTTATTCACCATCCAAAATACAACATATATAAAGAAAAAAGCAGAAGTTACAATATATCACATAGTATGAGTTCCGTAAATATTAGGGTGGCGGGAGAAAACCCCAAAGGGCTTGTTATATCCCAAAGAATAAACAGAAAAGATGCATTGATTCAATCTCTGAGATGTTTGTGTGAGGCAACGAATGTATGTGTTGTAATTTTTACCTGCATAAGGCGAGATTCTGCTGGTGCACGTTTCGTCCCCCAGGCCCGCCCCCTGTACAGACCTTTTGGTCTTTGATATATGTTGGCATTTGTGGGAAGTTGATGCTTGGTCGACATCGGGCGTCACAGACTAGTCTTTTGTGTTAAATGCCGTCATTTTCATCTGACGACGATACAGCTCACCGATCCCCAGTGTACGAGTTGTCACAGCGACACAGCTCACCAATTACCAATATACGAGTTGGCAGAGCATTTCCATCATAGCTCTCTAGATTTGTATCTAATACCGCTTATGCAGGTGCTAGGGACCGTGTGGTCATGTCATCCAAGTTGCCACATGAACAGGTACAATAAAAGCGTATCTGAGATACAACATATCACGAATCGTTAGATTCTTGGTATGTGCTTTAGAATAGGTTAACCAGAAGACTATACTGTGAAGCCATGTGACTCTGTCAGTATGTCGGCACCTCTTCCCACTTCCGTTATATGTGTTGTAATTTTTACCTGTATATGGCGAGATTCTGGCGGTGGACGTTTCGTCTCCGAGGCCCGCCCCCTGTACAGACCTTTTGGTCTTTGATATATGTTGGCATTTGTGGGAAGTTGATGCTTGGTCGACATCGGACGTCACAGACTAGACTTTTGTGTTAAATGCCGTCATTTTCATCTGACGACGATACAGCTCACCAATCCCCAGTGTACGAGTAGTCAGAGCGACACAGCTCATCAATTACCAATATACGAGTTGTCAGAGCATTTCCATCATAGCGCTCTATATTTGTATCTAATACCGCTTATGCCGGTGCTAGGGGCCGTATGGTCATGTCATCCAAGTTGCTACATGAACAGGTACAATAAAAGCGTACCTGAGATACAACATATCACGAATTGTTAGATTCTTGGTATGTGCTTTAGAATAGGTTAACCAGAAGACTATACTGTGAAGCCATGTGACTCTGTCAGTATGTCGGCACCTCTTCCCACTTCCATTGTATGTGTTGTAATTTTTACCTGTATATGGCGAAATTCTGCTGGTGGACGTTTCGTCCCCGAGGCCCGCCCCCTGTACAGACCTTTTGGTCTTTGATATATGTTGGCATTTGTGGGAAGTTGATGCTTGGTCGACATCGGGCGTCACAGACTAGTCTTTTGTGTTAAATGCTGTCATTTTCATCTGACGACGATACAGCTCACCGATCCCCAGTGTACGAGTTGTCACAGCGACACATCTCATCAATTACCAATATACGAGTTGTCAGAGCATTTCCATCATAGGTCTCTAGATTTGTATCTAATACCGCTTATTCCGGTGCTAGGGGCCGTATGGTCATGTCATCCAAGTTGCCACATGAACAGGTACAATAAAAGCGTACCTGAGATACAACATATCACGAATCGTTAGATTTTTGGTATGTGCTTTAGAATAGGTTAACCAGAAGACTATACTGTGTAGCCATGTGACCCTGTCAGTATGTCGGCACCTCTTCCCACTATCGTTATATGTGTTGTAATTATCCCTATCTAGATAGTAGTATACCAGAGGGACCTGAGTATGGCGTATATATATCTCGCCTGGTAGCATTTGCTAGAACCTGTGTTAACTGAGACGATTTTAATCAAAGTCACAAAACATTATTTCAGAAACTTATAAAACAGGGCCATAGCATCAAGTGCTTCCAATCGAAGTTTCTCAAATTTGGCCATACATATTGAATGCTGATAGCAAAATACGAGAGTAGCGTGCAAGAGTTTTGGCGGTACGTTTCGTAACTTGTGTCTAACACCGCCCAACCCGAGGCTAGGGGTCATATGAGCCTATTTATTTAAGAGATCTTCATAGTGTTCATATGAACAGGCGCAATCAAAGCGTGACTGAGATACATCATACCCTAGATAACGACTTCACAACGTATATCATATGTATTAAGGATAATGATCAGCGATACGGATTTGATATTTTGGGAACATCATGATGTCTTGTTGGCAGCGTTGAAAACTGTTGTCCGCTTCCGTCTTGCAGGAAATTAGTCTAGTTTTATGTATACTATGATTTATCTTTTTAACTTGGTGCTAAAGTTATTATATGAATTAGACCTTCGGATTAGGGACGCGGAGAATCTTTAATGGGCGACGGCTGATTTGCCGACGGTGTGATTACGTCTTCCGTTAACAATTGGGCCTACCTACCATGGAGGCAAAACAAGGGGAAGTTCTCTCACTATTTACATATGCAACGTAAGTGCACGCAATAGCTTGGATTTCCCCTTTAACCATATCTGGCCTGGGCTTTTTGGGACGTATCCTGGCCTGGGGGGGTGGGGGGATGGGTGGCCGAAATGTCCCCCCTAATTATTTTTCTTACCCCTTGAGCTAGGCGGCTGAAACTTAGCACACCATACCATTGGGTCAAGATCTACCAGAAAATGTAAAAAATCCAAGATGGCCGCTTTGATGACGTCACAGGGACGTCATTTTCAAAAACATCATTTTTCGGTCGGATTTTCCGAATTTTTATACAATTTCTCCGCAAAAACTAATATGAATGTGATGTGAAATAAAATAGTTTTTGCCCACTTTTCGTCACGGAAAAGCAGAAATTTTGATGAAATATTACAAAAAATCACTTTTCTGGTACCCCACGTGGCCGCCATCTTGAATTTTCCCATGACCCTCTGCTTGGGGGTAGGGAACCATTTCGGCCCCCCGCTCCCCCGGGTCAGGTAGGGTTAATAATCACAGGACATTCCTGACTGCCATGTTAGTACAGTGGAAAACGAAAGTAACTTGTGCTTATGTGAGAAAAGTGCGGCTCACTTCAACGCTGGAACTTTCCTAGAATGAACTACGACGGTACAGGAGACAGACAATGTCTCGAAATCCCAGTCGACGATGTCAGTCAGGCTGAATGAGGGAGAATGACAATGAACTTTGAGGTCGTGTAAATTTACTAGAGAGAGTTCGTTGCTGAGATTTACGAGTTAAGTCCGTTCCGAATTATGGTTTGATCCCCCATAGCCATATTTTCCCAGCGATGTCCAGAAAGACTGAGTGTCGTACAATGACCTTGGAAAATTTGGGTAACATTTTCTACCTCATACGCAGACGAGCGGCACTTTCTCTCGGAACGTATAGCGGGCGATGGTATTTTCGACGAAAGTTTCTACCTTTTTACACAGAAGAGCGGAGGGCCTATATAAGACTTGTTCCCTCTGAAACAAGGCAGTTGTACAGGAATTTTAAGGGGAAAGCGTCGCAAATATATTGGGAGGAGAAATATTACAAAAGGCCGCCGCAAAGGTGGAGAAGGCCGCGACCAAGCCACCGAATTAATTGTACAGTAGGCCGCCACCGGGTCGCCGAATTAACCCTATCTGGCCTGGGCTTTTGGGGACCTGTTGTGGCCTGGAGGGGGGCCGAAATGCCGCTCCCCTAATTATTTTTCTTACCACGTGAGCTAGGGAGCTGAAACTTACCTCACTATACCCTTGGGTCAAGCTCTACCAGAAAATGTAAAAAATTAAAGATGGCCGCTTTGATGTCACAGTGACGTCATTTTCAAAAACGGCAATTTTTTGGTCGATTTTTCAGTCAGCTTTTCCCATTTTTTTATTTATGCAATTTCTCCGCAAAAACTGCATGATAAATTAGTAAATATTAATGTGATGTTAAATAAAATAGTTTTGATTTTCATCGCGAAAATGCAGACATTTTGAAGAAATATGACAAAAACATCACTTTTCTGGGGCCCCATGTGGCCGCCATCTTGAATATGCTCATGATTCTCTGCTCGGGGGGTTATGCAAATGTGCTCAAAATGACCCCAATATGATAAACTATAAAGTCACGGAGTTTCAGCTCTCCATTTTTTTGTCGTCCCGGAGATGGCGCAGAAAGTTTGGTAGGGGGGGGGGGCATTTCGGCCCCCTCCCCACAGGCCAGGTAGGGTTAAATAGCACAGATTGCTTTAATCTCATCTCTACCTGTTTCGACTGTATTGCACAGGCGTGCGGGTTTAGCTCTGGAGATTATATTATTGATAAAGCTGAAGCCGTAGGCGACTGCAGAACTGTTCTCGGACGATATTACTTCCCTGTGAGGCTGCAGTTATACTGAATTGATCATAAATCCTACATCCTAACAATTATCCATCACACATTCACTTATATCCACAACTCACAGGCTTAGCCCTACATGGCCTGGGGAGACTTTCCGACGACGTCTGTTGGGTTTTCGCTCCTATCTCCGGAACGACAAACAATTGAGAGCTGATAGTCCGTGACTTTTTGGCTTATCATATTGGGGTCATTTTGGGCCTATTGGCAACACCCCCGAGCAAGGTATCTTGGGTAAATTCAAAATGGCGTTCATGCGGTGTATCAGAAAAGTGACGTTTTCGTCCGATTGGTATAAAATTTGTTTCCTATCAGATTATTATTTACTAATTTATCATGCAGTTTTTGCGAAGAAAATGCTTGAATAAAAAATCGAAAAATCTGACAAAAAATCGGCCAAAAATGCTATTCACCGACACGACGTCACCGTGACGTCAAAATGGCGGCCATCTTGGCTTTTTCTTGATTTACTAGTGAGCTTGACCAAAACATATAGTGTGGAGAGTTTCAATCCCCCTAGCCCGAGGGTAGCGAAAATATTTAGAGGGGTACACCCCAAATCTACCAGGCCAGAGAGCATTAAGGCTAGGAGTTTACATACATACACGCTCACCCTCACAAGTCACAGGCTTAAGGCTACGACTTGATATTCATAACTATTATCAATACTGGGCGAGTACCGGCTTCAGACTAGAGTCTATCCATTCAAACACATATACATACAGTCTCCCACAACCTTATATGTACGTTATATAATTCTCCATTCTCCTGTGTAGCCGCGAACATCTAAGCCGATTCGAGGTAAGAGTCGCCGTTGAGCGGGGTCGCTGAAGCCTGTGGTTTATTCCTACGAGGAATGCCGTCTGATGCAAAGGTGGCCCGCCACAGTTTCGTAGTAATGACCCCGGTCTAATTTCATAATACGATAGACTGCCCTTGTTCTGCTACATCATAAGTCTTCTTGTCTTCTTAATAGCTTATATCTATAATACCATCCTATTCAGCATTATCACTGCTGCAAACGAGTACGTACAGATCGAGGGCTGGCTTCGTCTACACGCTGATCGGGATAATAATAATAATAATAATAAATGCTTTATTTACCGAGGGTGATACAATCAGTCAGAGACTGTTCTCCCTTTATAATGAGCTATTATTTACAAGTACATTATACACATGAATATACATAGCAATGGTTGATAGCCACAATGACAGCATCTAAGGTAATATCTTGTTAGCACATTCTGGTGCTGTATATATATATTTAGAGCACATCATGAAGTTTCACTATTTACAAAATTATGTACAAGTCTCTTGAAAGAATTCACAGACTCGGCATTACGTATATTTTGGGGTAAACTGTTCCAAATTACTGGACCTGAGTAATGAAGGCTTGTCCTGCACTTGTTGATCTTATAGTTCGAACAGTAGTATCAGCAATTTTCTGAAAGAAGTTTGATGAGGGGTTCACATCTGAATTTAGAATTTTGTATATTGATATGACCTTTTGTATAAATAGTCTCTCAAAAATAGTCATCCAGTTCAGTTGCTTAAAAAGTTGATTTGATGGTGTGAGGAAGTCGGCATCAAGTATGATTCTTGCAGCTCTTTTTTTGGAGTCTGTGAATTCTTTCAAGATGGCAGTCAGAGGCATTTCCCCAGATTGTACGACCATAGTCAATATGTGGCTGAATATACATGCTGTAAAATAAACATTCTCTAATGGACGACGGCTGGATTATGAATGACGGACTAGACGCTTGTAATTGATTGATAGCAGTTCTTTTTTTCTAAATAAAATTCCTATGAGAGATGATATCTTCCTGGTAGTTTCATCTATATGTATATTCCATGTCAATGTATTGTCAATGTGTATTCCAAGAAGTTTGGTATGTTCTACATTTTTAATTGAGATGCCATCAACTAGTATTTTGATCATGAAGTAAATTTTGTCCTGCCTGAGTTACGCCCCTTGAGTGTGCCTAAAAATCGGGACTCATTTACCGGAAGAAAATCTGACAAAAAACGGGCAGGTTTACCGCCACTTTTGTTTGCCTTTTTAAGTTGAGACCGGACCACGGAACATGAGTAAGAAGTTTAATTGAAATCGCTCTTACAGATTTTTCTGGAAATTGAGCCGAATTTGACCTTTTTTCGACATTTTAAGGGGTTTTCTAGGAAAAATGAAACAAGCATGGAGGAGAATGTTCGAGTTTAATTTTTCGATAGCATAGCAGTGCTATATCTTAAAATAATAGTTTCATCCTGCTCTTTCAGAAAATATATACATATAAGTGATCTGAGTTGAAGGTTTTACGACAACTGGTGGTCGAAAAACGGACCCATAGTCTATTCCATGCCGAATGGAAGAATCCCTGGAGTGCACCCAAAGCTAGCAGGGCAATCGACTTGTCCTGCGTGTTTCTAATGAGAAACGGACTGGTGCCGTAGAAGCCATTACACTGTGAGAATACTGTCGTGCCTAAGCCGTCCGAATACATTGACAGTTACCAACGTTTGGAGGGGCCAGGTTGTGTGAGGCGAGACACGACGAAGACGAGAAATCCATACAGCCCGGGAGTGGAAGAAGAACGGGTGAAGGAAGGTAGACGCCAAGGTTATCTATGGGGAGGACACGTCGTGCCCCTAGACACGACGTAGACGTGAAGTCCATTCGGCTGGAAGTGGACGAAAACCAATTTGTAGATCAAGGATGTCTTTTTAGGGAATGTACGCTACCGTGATGTGAATCCTGTATACCTGTTCATCGAATTATATGTTAGTATTGTATTAATTTGCTTTGGTTGTCATTACAGTGTTACGTTTAAACGACAATAGAAAAACGCAACAGAAAGAAAATTTGCGAAATTGAGGATTAACAATCAAATATTTATTTACAATACTAAAATCATATACAAATTAAGTTAGGTCAATACAGCAAATAAATGAGAAATATAGTCTTACTGTTCAATGCTATACCGGTGTATCTCTCAGAGTCCGTATTAACGTGCAATTCTCTATACAGTCCGTGCCGACGTGCAGAAATCGCGTTCCTGTATTTCGATAATCCAATACCGCTCAGCTGTTGTCCAGTTTCCGTCAGTTCAATTACGTAGATAAAACACAGCGGTCAAACACAGGAGTAATCCAACAGGAATATACAATCCAGCAGTCAGTAATCTCAGGCAAAGGTAATGTCCAGTAGCACAATCTTATGCACAAACATAAAAGCCGTTAGAATCTCTCGTAGAATGACTAATTGTACGGTTATTTATACTCTATCGAGTATTCGAGATTACTCTATCAAATCAATAAACTTCCACCAGTACAGAAATGACGTATGAATTTAACCCTGATGCGATTACAACAACTTCTAGAAAGCTCGAAAATGATTAACCCACAACAGTATGTATACAGGCGTATAGATGTGCAGATGGCGTTGTGTAGATGGGTAGATGGCGCTGTGAACCAATTACCCTCATAATACGGGTCTCTTCGTCATTCGGCCATTTTAATCACAATAAATCGGTCACAACAGCTTCGAGAAAATTCTATGACCATAACCACAGAGCAGAAGGTTAACAAGTTTACCTCAGCTCTATTATTCTAGAACTATCTTCAGTGTCTAATTTTATACTGTAATACCATGACACTCCCCCTCTTAAAAAGAAGAAAGTTTCAAACTTGAAACTTTCTTGACAATTCAAAACATTATTACAAAACAAAATCTATATTACAACAGCAAAAATGTTGACAAACATATGTACATTATATACGAGACAAACAATCATCGATCAAGTTGACCTAGCCCTGAAAATGTGTCAGATTTCAATATTGTAATTCTTGTAACACCAAACTCCATCTCAACAATCTTTGATTTTTGTTTTTCATCTTACTTATGAAAACAAGTGGATTGTGATCACTGAATACAGTAATTGGCAACGATGAAGAAGTAACATAAACATCAAAATGTTGTAAAGCCAATATCATTGCCAAACTTTCTTTCTCAATTGTAGAATAATTTCTCTGATGTTTGTCAAATTTACGTGAAAAATAGCACATTGGGTGATCTACACCATCTATATCTTCTTGTAACAAAACGTCACCAGCAGCAACATCACTAGCATCTGCAGCCAGTTTAAAAGTTGAATCAAAATCTGGTGCTGAAAGAACTGGCGCGCTCTTAAGTATGGCTTTCAGGTTTTCAAAAGCTGATTCACATTCATCGGTCCAAACAAAAGTTACCCTCTTTCTTAAGAGCCGAGTTAAAGGTTCAGTAATATCTGAAAAATTTGAACAAAATTTTCGGTAGTAACCAGCCATACCCAAGAAACGCATCAGTTGTCTCTTACATGTTGGTCTTGGAAATAGCGAGATAGCACTGACCTTAGCATCTACAGGCTTTACCTGACCCTGACCTACAACATGACCCAAGAATGTCACACGTGCATGTCCAAATTCACTTTGACAGCTTGGCGTCACTCACCCGATTGAACAGTGCTCGAATTCTCTGTAGATGATCTTCCCATGTATCGCTGTAGACAATGACGTCATCAATGTGAGTCTCACATCCTTCCAAACCGGAAGTAACACGGTTGATGAGACGCTGGAACGTGGCTGGAGAATTTTTCATTCCAAATGGCATAACTTTGTACTGGAACAGATCCTCCGGAGTGACGAATGCTGATATCTCCTTCACACGATCTGTCAGTGGAACATTGCCAAATTCCTTTCAGAAGATCAAACTTTGACACGAACTTGGCACTTCTTACTTTATCAATGCAATCGTCAATGCGTGGAAAAGGGAATGTGTCTGTTTTGGTCAATATATGTTCACCTTTCTGTAGTCAGTACACATCCTGTAACTGCCATCTGGCTTTGGAACGAGGATACAAGGTGAACTCCAGTTACTAGTACTTGGTTCAATGAAGTCATTGTCCAAAATACTGAATCTCTTTTGCCAGGTAGTTTTGTTTAATGGGATTCAAACGATATGGGTGCTGCTTTACTGGCTTAGAATCTCCGACATCGACGTCATGTGAAATTGTATCAGTCCGAGTAGTAATGTCGGGAAACAAATGTTCATATTGACTGAGCAGAGATCGAAGTTCTTCCTGACGCGCTGGCTCGAGATGACAGAACTTGGAATCCAAATTAAGTAGAATGTCAGAGTTCTGTAATTTCGCCGCTGTCATGGGCTCTTCACAAGTTTCATTAGTATAAGGGTCAGAACTAACTACACTTATAGGATGGACAGTACTGTTAGTGCTATCTCTGTCGATGTATAACTTTAACATATTTACATTACAAGCGTCTAATCCGTCATTCATAATTCAGCCGTCGTCCATTAGAGAATATCCGCGTCCATAATCCAAAGACCTATTCCATATCCCATATAACAGTATTAGCACCAAATTCAAAAGACAATCATAGTATACATAAACATAGGCTTGTTTCCTGCAAGAGAGAAGCGGTCAACAGTTTTCAATGATGCCGGCAAGACATCATGATGTTCCAAAAATATCAAATCCGTATCGCTGATCAGTATTCTTAATCCATAATATTCGTTGTAAAATCGTCATCTAAAGAATGATGTGTCTCAGTCACGCTTTGATTGTGACTGTTCATATGAGTACCATGAGGATCTAGAAGTACATGGGTTCATACGGCCCCTAGCCCCGGGTTAAGCGGAATTAGACACAAGTTACGAATCGTAGCGCCATAGATCTTGCACTCTACGTTCGTATTTTCCTATCAGCATGCGATATGTATCGCCAAATTTGAGAAACTTTGAGTGGAGGCGCTTGGTGGAATAGCCCTGTTTTATAAGTTTCTGCAACAATGTTTTGTGATGTTGATTAAAATCGTCAAATTTAACACAGGATCTAGCAAATGCTACTAAGCGAGATATGTATACGACATATGCATGTCCCACTGGAATATTACTGTCCAGAAATGGGTAGTTTACGATGTCGAAATTGTAATCATCTCTTTTGTCATAAAGTCGACGAGAGAGAATGCCCGCTTCATTTTGATAGAGAAATAGATCTAAATATGCTGTGCATGCAGGGCTATCTGTAGTTTCCTTCAAAACCAGTGAAGGTGGATACATATCCTTCGCTGCGTCATTTATATAGCGATTATCCACAGCGAGAAGATCGTCTATATAACGTTTGGTGAATGAGAAGGAACGGGCATTGAATGGATCGGTTTTTGAAAGCGCTTGCATATAGTCATATTGATAAGAGAACAGATACAGGTCAGCCAACAGGGGTGCACAATTAGTACCCATTTGAATACCTATATGCTGCTGATATATTGTGTTGCCAAATTTCACATAGATATTTTTAATGAGAAATTCAAGCAACTCTATAAACAAACAAACATCCTCTTGTATGTAGTCGAGCTAAAGAATGCTTTATGGCTTCCGACATTAATATATCTACGATCAGTTTTCTTGAACACAGATACTATTAATGAACTTAGACGGTCAATAAGGTCCTGATGAGGGATTGTAGTATAGAGAGTCGAGAAATCCCATGTGGATACATGTCTGTACGCTATGTGACCTTTAGCATCAAGTTCTTCCGTAAGACATTTTGAATTTTTCAATATCCACATACATTCAACGCCAGAGTTCTTAGAAATAGTGGCGCAATACCTTTCCCAAAATGCTTTTACCTCCTGAAGGGCCCTCGTCAATAGGGTTGAAAAAAGCTTGGTGGTGCAGCTTCTAGAACCAGCTATGAATCTAGATTTGTATGGTGATTTATGCATTTTGAGAGTCCAGTATAGTTTTGGTATGTCGTTATGATTGGTTGGAAGACAAATACCTCTTTCCCTGAGAAACTTTTTGTGATTGTTAAATAAATCTTCTAAAGTAACTACAGTTTGGGAGTAAGTAGACGTATTTGATGAAGATATGTCTACACTCAATTCTTTGACCAGCACCTGGTAATAGTAATATTTACATATGAATATTATATTCTTCGGAGCTTTGTCTGCTGACATAACTGTTCGTTTTTACGCCTGTCAGCAGTCTGCATTACATAATTAAGGTCACTTAGTTTCTTTTCAATGACATAAGGACCATAATATCCAGCCTTAAGTGGATTACCAGGAATAGGCAGAAAAGCCAGTACCTTATCACCAGGTTTGAAACTTCGTTTAAGGACATGTTTATCATAGGTAATTTTCATACCTTTTTGTGCTGACTTTAAATTTGACATGGCCAAATCACGTGCTTTAGTCAACCTGGTGCGAAAGTCCGACACATATTATAAGAGACTACATGAGTCAAGATCACTGTCTAGGAACTTTTCCTTTAGCAGTTTAAGTGGTCCTCTAACTATATGACCAAAGACTAATTCAAATAGACTGAAGCCTAAAGACTCTTGAACAGACTCTCTAACAGCAAACAATAACAAATGTATGCCTTCATCCCAGTCTTTTTCAGTGTCAAAACAATAAGTTTTAATCATGTTCTTTAAAGTTTGGTGGAATCTTTCTAATGCGCCTTGGCTTTCTGGGTGGTATGCATATGATTTGTACTGCTTCATTCTCAATTCATGCATGACTTGTTGAAAGATTCCTGACATGAAATTAGATCCCTGATCAGACTGAACAGACTGGGGTAGGCCGACAAGTGTGAAAAACTTAACTAAGGCCTTAACAATAGTTTTTGCCTTAATAATCCGTAAAAGGATGGCCTCAGGGAACCTGGTTGAAGCACACATGATTGTTAACATGTATTGATTGCCTGAGTTTGTTTTTGGTAATGGACCGACACAATCTATAATCACCCTACTGAAGGCTTCCCCAAATGCAGGGATTGGTTGTAGAGGGGCCTTTGGTATGGTTTGGTTAGGTTTTCCTACTATTTGACATGTGTGGCATGACCTACACAATTCCGTAACATCTTTCTTTAAATTTTGCCATTAGAAATGATTTAGAATTTTGTAGTATGTTTTGTTAACACCTAAATGGCCTGAAAGAGGTGTTTCATGGGCTAGTCTGAGGATATCTAAACGATATGACTTTGGTACAACAAACTGATACTTAACTGCCCACTCATCATTAGGTGACACATCTGGCGGTCGCCATTTGCGCATAAGAACACCATTCTTACAAAAGTAACACACAGGCTCTCGAATTAAATCACACTCATCTACTGCCCTGTCAAACAACTTGGAAATGTCCTTGTCACTATGCTGTTTATTAACCAGCTGTGATTTTGAAATTTTGTGATTAGAACATTCCAATTTGGTATCAAAATGTGGCTTATCAGCCTCATCATTTAAACACACAAAGGTGTCGGCCAAACAAACGTCATCGATGACGTCAACTTTAAGAGACTTTTCAGACTCCTCAGCCAACTTACTCATGGCTCTAGTAACTGCACAAGCAGGATCCAAACTTTGAATTTCGTCTTCAACTGGATCATGAATCTGATCCAAACAAGGCTTGTCAGTTACAATCGGGTTAACCCCGACCTTATCTCCCGCAAGATCATTGCCAAGAAGTAATTGAACACCCTCAAATGGTAAACTACCGTTAATCCAGAAATCCAGTCGGAAGACAGATGAACGTTATGGAGCGGAACGGGTGTATAATTTACAGAATCTACCCCTTTAATCAAGACATTACTGCCTGCAGATGAAGAACCAGAAAACGGCAAAATATCTGCCAACAAAAGAGACTGGGATGCACCCGTGTCTCGCAAAATCTTCACAGGAGTAGCATTAGAAAAATCACTTGAAAGTGACACAAAACCATTGTGGATAAAGGGTTCAAAAATCTCCATAACAGGATTTGAAAAAACTGTCAACCTTATCCTTGATAGAACTAATAGGAACAGTGTCCTTGGCCATCTTAAAGTCATTTACACTATGAACGTCACTAACCTGCTTGGGTATAGATCTTGAAGTGAGGAAACCACTAGGCTTTGAAAGGCTTGATCATGTTGTATTCTTTTCAATTTAAAACAATCAGCCATTAAATGGCCGTCCCTCTTACAATAGCTGCAAACGCGAGACTTATTTTGAGTGTTAAAAGTAGGTGACTGAGACTCTGTGTTTGACCTTTGACCTTTGTAGCTGGGGTTATAAAAGTTTTAGGCATTGAAAAAGAACTGGGTTTGTTACCTGAGCGATTAGACTGGAATGAACTTGGCTTAACAGCATTGAAAAATGATAATTTGTGTGTCAGAGCGTACTCATCAGCAAATCGGACTGCTTTGTCTAAAGTGTTGGCATTCTTTTCATCAAGAAATGTTCTAATATCACCATGGATACACCTTTTAAATTCCTCTACCAGCATAAGCTGTCTAAGGTTTTCAAAGTTGTTGTCAATTTTAACCGAAGCACACCACCTATCAAATAACTGTTCTTTTGAACGAGCAAATTCTACATGAGTCCGAGAGTTTTCTTTTTCACAACTACGAAACTTTTGTCTATCGGCTTCAGGAACTAATTCATAACCTTTAAGGATTAAGTCCTTCACTATATCATAATTTGATGCTTGCCCTACCGTCAATTGAGTATAAATGTCCCTTGCTTTTCCGATCAAAACACTTTGAAGAAGTAACCTCCAATTTTCTTTTGGCCAGTTTAAATTTTCAGCAATTTTCTCAAAATGCAGAAAATATTTATCAACTTCTTTTTCCTGAAATGGTGGGACGAGACGTATTTGACGAGCTGCGTCAAATTTTGATTGTGATTGTACAGGTGCATGTGTAGGAGGACTCGTTCGCGACTGTAATTCCAAATGCTTCGTTTCTAACTGAAACTGTCTTTCTTGCCTTTCTTTTTCTCTCTCTCTCTCTCTAATGCTCTTTCTGTCTCTCTTTCCTCTTTTTCTAATCTTTCTCTCTCTAATTTTTCCTCTTTTTCTAATTCTAATTTCTTTAATTCCAGCTGATTTTGCAATTCTAATTTCTTTATTTCCAAATAATCAGCTGTTTCCTCAGCTAAATCAAGATCACTTTCATCCCAAAGTTGTTTGCCAACGAAATGTTTAAAAATGAGTTTCTTAATTTCTTGCTTTCTCCAAGATGTTTTAACTTTAATTTGTAGGAATTTACACATCGCGAACAAATCCTCTTTGCGTAGTTCGTCAAATTCCTCCTGACTAGGCTTTGAAGCAAACTGAGCTGGGTCAAATGACATACTGATAATATACTACTTCTCGACTTCACCAATTCAGACAATGTGTCAATTTAGAACTATGTTGCAAAGCTGGAATGTAAACAAAGCTCGCGGGCAGGCCCCCAATTTCTGTTACGTCTAAACGACAATAGTAAAACGCAACAGAAAGAAAATTTGCGAAATCGAGGATTAACAATCAAATATTTATTTACAATACTAAAATCATATACAAATTAAGTTAGGTCAATACAGCAAATAAATGAGAAATATAGTCTTACTGTTCAATGCTATACCGGTGTATCTCTCCGAGTCCGTATTAACGTGCAAATCTCTATACAGTCCGTGCCGACGTGCAGAAATCGCGTTCCTGTATTTTGATAGCCCAATACCGCTCAGCTGTTGTCCAGTTTCCATCAGTTCAATTACGTAGATAAAACACAGCGGTCAAACACGGGAGTAACCCAACAGGAATATACAATCCAGAAGTCAGTAATCTCAGGCAAAGGTAATGTCCAGTAGCACAATCTTATGCACCCACATGAAAGCCGTTAGAATCTCTCCTAGAATGACTAATTGTCCGGCTATATATACTCTATCGAGTATTCGAGATTATGCTATTAAATCAAGAAACTTCCACCGGTACAGCAATGACGTATGATTTTAACCCAGATGCGATTACAACAACTTCTAGAAAGCTAGAAAATGATTAACCCACAACAGTATGTATACAGGCGTATAGATGTGCAGATGGCGCTGTGTAGATGGGTAGATGGCGCTGTGACCCAATTACCCTCATACTACAAGTCTCTTCGTAATTCGGCCATTTTAATCATGATAAATCGGTCACGACAGCTTCGAGAAAATTCTATGACCATAACCACAGAATAGAAGGCTAACAAGTTTACCTCAGCTCTGTTATTCGAGAACTGTCTTCAGTGTCTAATTTTATACTGTAATACCATGACAACAGGTCTTCCTTTCCAACCTCCTCGATCCAGATAAGGTGACAGATTGAATTAAACTCCCTCGTTGGCCAAGATCAGTGGACAAGTGCGTTCACGATCAGAATCAGAATCAGAATTTATTCACCAGATAATTTACATTGGAAATAAATATTAGGTCAAAATGTTTTGCCGGGAATAAAGCCCAACACGGGCTTGTTCTATCCCTGTTATAATTATATGACAATAATGATGAGCATGAGGGAGGTGGTGAATTAAATGGAATATAAACTATGATATGTAATCGTATATTTCTTAATAGTCATATTCGAAATATATAGGAGTGGATCAGGGAAGTATTGCACCATATATACATGCGACTCGTAAAGTATACATATTACTCGAAACATGAGATATATATACACATATATATATATACATATACACACACACACACTCTCACACACATATATAAACACACACGCATAAATACTAAAGGTGACAAAATATGTTCCGTACAAATTTTTACACATCTAAATTATATAAGGTTGGATATAAGTTTACATTCACAGAGTGAATATACAATAAATATATATATAAATTTATTTAAACATATATACAATGTCCCTTTTCACCGAAGATGATCCCGTATGATTATACTGAGGTTTGAGATGTAGAATTATTTAGCTAATAAGAATATTTTGATATTGCGCTTAAATAGCGATTCTGAATCGATACATTTTAATGCACTGGGAATAGAATTCCATAATTTAGGACCTTTAGCTTTGATTGTGTGTAGTGTTGCTTGATTCATAAAATATGGCCTGTATAGATTCAAGTTTACATGTCTAGTAGGGTAACTATGAACTGTGGATAGCATTGTGAAGCATGATAAAGAGTGATTAGGCAAACGGAAAGGCGAATGCACAAATCGGTGGGCGAAAGTTAATGTGAGATAGTCATTGAGTTTTGTGAACGGTAGAATATTTGTTTGAGAGAAAAGGGGTTCGGTGTGAGAGAGCCTGTCACTACAAGTTATAATACGAATGATTCGTTTTTGCAGGAGCACAATGGGTGATAGATGAGAAGAATATGTGTTAGCCCAGATTAGATTACAATATGATAGATAGGAATAAAAGAGTGAATGATACAGATTCAATAAGGTTTGTTTGTTTATACAATGCTTTATGTTATTCAAAATACCGATATTGCGTGACAGTTTTGATGAGAGGTTGTCTATGTGATTCCAGTTGAGTTTATCCTTCAGATACACGCCGAGAAATTTATAGCTGTGGACAAGTTCAACATCTTGGCCATTTATAAATAATTTTGGTATATTTTTGGCAGTTCTTGTTGGATTTACAACCATATACTTTGTTTTTTGGACGTTTGGAGATAGTTTGTTGCAAGAGAACCACGTTAGAAGTTTGTTTATTTCTACGTTTGATGTCTCCATGGCTGTTTTCAAGTCTATATTGGAATATGTGGCGCTTGCGTCGTCCGCGAATAGAATAACGTCGAGTAAATTCGAAACGTTAGCAATGTCATTTATATAGATAATGAAAAGAATGGGTCCCAAGATGGAGCCTTGTGGAACACCACATGATATTGTATGGGAAGAGGACAGTACACCGGAAAGGGAGACATGCTGAGTCCGGGAGGACAGATAGCTGGTAAACCATTCATTGATCGTGCCACGAAAGCCATAGTGGCAAAGTTTTTGTGAAAGGATTTCATGGTTGACCGTGTCAAAGGCTTTGGATAAGTCTAAGAAGGTTGTCGCACTATATTGCTTTTGTGATTTGGCCGAGATTAATTTGTCATATAGAGATAGTAGGGCAGAAGTCGTAGAGTGGTTTTGACGGAATCCAAATTGATTGTGACAGAGTGTATCGTTGTCTGTGAGGAATGCAGTGATTCTACTGCAAACGAGCCTCTCCAGTATTTTACTGATGCGGGGCAGAACTGATATTGGGCGATAGTTAGTCACCCGATTTAAATATTGGAGTAACTTTTGCTATTTTTAAACTATTTGGTACAATGCCGGATTCGAACGAAAGGTTAAAAATACGAGCAAGGGGATTGGCAATATAATATGCAACAGGTTTTAGTAATGACATGCGTATTCCATCAACGCCAGCAGATCCGTTTTTCATCCGATTGATAACTCCGGAGTGCAAGGGTTGAGAGTACAATTATTCAAACATTCCTGACCCAGATAAGATTCAAAATTAACGTCCGTGTGTGGTATTTTATCTGCTAGTTCCGATGCGACACTACAAACATATTCATTCATGTGATTTGCCATATGTAGAGTGTTATATGTTTCAGTACCGTTAATGTTTATTGATTGTGGCCTGGTGGATTTTTTCGATCGGTGCATGAGCTCATTGATTGTTTTCCATGTCTTACGGATATTGTCGTTATACTGATTGAATTTCGACTCGTAGTAATGTCTTTTAGCATTTTTAAGAATGTTATTTAACTTATTTCGGAATGTTTTGTATTGAATGCTATCAGTTGGACGCTTAGATTTAATGTAGTTTCGATATAATCGATTCTTTTCGTGAATAGAGCTTAGTAAAGCTGTTGTTATACCATGGTTTGAGAATTTTTAATTGTTTAATATAGCCATCCTTCACAGGAAAACATTCGTCATAGATTGAGTTAAACGTTTGAAGAAAAGATTCGATTGTATCATGTGGATTCTGGTTGTCCGAGAGTGAGTTCCAGTCAACAGAGCAGAGACTTTCTTTAAATAGTGTCTTCTGTCTGTCATTAATGACTCTGAATGTGTAGGTTTTTGATGGTGTTACGGTGGTATGCACAGATGAGAAGGTGTGAAATATAGGAAAGTGGTCGGATATATCAGGCAGTAGTATTCCAGAATGAATGTCATCGTCATGAAAGTTTGTAAATATATTGTCAATGAGAGTAGCTGATTGTGATTTTACCCGAGTTGGTTTTGTTATTTTGGGATAAAAATAGAATGATTTTAACGTTTCAAAGAATTGTTTGCTTGGGCCGTGGGTGTCTGTCTTTTGGAGATCAACATTGAAATCACCCATCAGTATACACTGTTTTCTTTCAGGTTTTAGCATATTTAGAAGGTTTGTGAGAGCTGCATTGAAATAGTTGAGGCATTTTCCAGGGGGGGGGGGGCGGTAAATAAGACCTAATACATATGTTTTACTATCAAGTGTGACTTCCACAAATAATGATTCATATTCATTATTAAGATCAGCTGTGGATAGGTCTTTACGTATTGAGCATTTAGTGATGTCATTCCGTACGTAGATTATAATTCCGCCTCCTTTTTTGGCTTCTCTAGATAAGGGATATGGCGTGTAGCCTGGTATATCGTACAGAGTTTCTGTAGTTGGATCTAACCAGCTTTCTGAAGCACCAATGATGGAAAACTTGTGGTTGATATTATAAAGAAGGGTAGTGATTTCAGTGTAGTGCTTTTTGAGGCTTCTAGCGTTGATATGGAACATGGAGAAGGTTTTGCTAGGGAGCGAACAATCAGATGATAACAGTGATTTAACTTGATTTTCAAAATAATAATCAGACTGAAAGTTATTAACCGAGTGCCAATGGGAACGTTCGCCATCATTATCATCAGTCAAATAAGGTGACTGGTCAGGAATATTCAATTGTACAGGATTGAAACACATTCTTTCGAAGCCATCCATATAACAGTCATCGGATGTGGTTTGATCTTCGTTTACAGGTCCATCGTCATTGTAGAATGGTAGTTCTTGCCAGCTATTCATTTGTAATAGTATATACTCTTAAATACAGTACAGGTAATTGCAGATGTATGATAATATATATAATTAGTCGATTCAGAAAACATCAACGCTCTCAGTTCCGCATTACTCAAACATTTTCTTAGAGGACTGGATTTGGTTTGACAAAGTTTAAATTCGGGAACAGTGAAATAAGGGTCAAACAAGAAAAAACAATACGTAAAGAACAGAAACAAAGAAAGTGAGCTAAGCATAAAGCTCATGTGCGAGGCTAGTTGAGTCCCGCGGGATATTAAACAAAGTTAGTTCAAAATAGCTGCACGTGTACATAACTTTACTAGGACAGATTGTCCGCACAGAGAACTGCAGTTGTATAAACTGACAATTTAAATGAATTGAGGTAGTGGAGTCAATTGGCAAGTAGTTCACGGAGCACGATTTCCCGCTTCTCACCTCAAGTTGTTGTATAATGAAATGGTCAGTAACGTAGAGAGGTGTTCATTTGAACCATTGTGTATGACTGGTTAGAGAGGTGTACATTTGAACCATTGTGTATGACTGGTTAGAGAGGTGTACATTTGAACCATTGTGTATGACTGGTTAGAGAGGTGTTCATTTGAACCATTGTGTATGACTGGTTAGAGAGGTGTACATTTGAACCATTGTGTATGACTGGGTAGAGAGGTGTACATTTGAACCATTGTGTATGACTGGTTAGAGAGGTGTTCATTTGAACCATTGTGTATGACTGGTTAGAGAGGTGTTCATTTGAACCATTGTGTATGACTGGTTAGAGAGGTGTTCATTTGAACCATTGTGTATGACTGGGTAGAGAGGTGTTCATTTGAACCATTGTGTATGACTGGTTAGAGAGGTGTTCATTTGAACCATTGTGTATGACTGGGTAGAGAGGTGTACATTTGAACCATTGTGTATGACTGGTTAGAGAGGTGTTCATTTGAACCATTGTGTATGACTGGTTAGAGAGGTGTACATTTGAACCATTGTGTATGACTGGTTAGAGAGGTGTACATTTGAACCATTGTGTATGACTGGTTAGAGAGGTGTTCATTTGAACCATTGTGTATGACTGGTTAGAGAGGTGTACATTTGAACCATTGTGTATGACTGGTTAGAGAGGTGTACATTTGAACCATTGTGTATGACTGGTTAGAGAGGTGTACATTTGAACCATTGTGTATGACTGGTTAGAGAGGTGTACATTTGAACCATTGTGTATGACTGGTTAGAGAGGTGTTCATTTGAACCATTGTGTATGACTGGTTAGAGAGGTGTACATTTGAACCATTGTGTATGACTGGTTAGAGAGGTGTACATTTGAACCATTGTGTATGACTGGTTAGAGAGGTGTACATTTGAACCATTGTGTATGACTGGTTAGAGAGGTGTACATTTGAACCATTGTGTATGACTGGTTAGAGAGGTGTTCATTTGAACCATTGTGTATGACTGGTTAGAGAGGTGTTCATTTGAACCATTGTGTATGACTGGTTAGAGAGGTGTTCATTTGAACCATTGTGTATGACTGGTTAGAGAGGTGTTCATTTGAACCATTGTGTATGACTGGTTAGAGAGGTGTTCATTTGAACCATTGTGTATGACTGGTTAGAGAGGTGTTCATTTGAACCATTGTGTATGACTGGTTAGAGAGGTGTTCATTTGAACCATTGTGTATGACTGGTTAGAGAGGTGTACATTTGAACCATTGTGTATGACTGGTTCGAGAGGTGTACATTTGAACCATTGTGTATGACTGGTTAGAGAGGTGTACATTTGAACCATTGTGTATGACTGGTTAGAGAGGTGTACATTTGAACCATTGTGTATGACTGGTTAGAGAGGTGTACATTTGAACCATTGTGTATGACTGGTTAGAGAGGTGTACATTTGAACCATTGTGTATGACTGGTT